>JAODAL010061284.1:0-20416 GCA_025379985.1 Phyllomedusa bahiana | reverse complement strand
TTCAGTACTGTGATTATCCACAGGGAAACTGTGTATTTTCTTTTGTCCAGCTGAAGTTAAGCCCATACATGCTTTTGTTTGTTTGTGGCTAAATAAAGGCCAAAAGAAGTCTTGAAAACGTATGCTGCGGACTTTGTGTTCGTGCTACCACTGAGTTAAATCCCCACACATGATACACCTACAACACTGATGATGAACATTGTAGTCATACATCGACAAATGAAAGAGAATTTCTAACCAAAGCAAAAATCTTTCATATACCAATAATTTTTAGTTAGGCCCCCATTCACATAGTATTTCAGCAGCCCAATCGAGATATCTATTGGGATACCGTAAAAATGTATCCTGAGGGATTCTGGGGCTGAACCACGACAGGGCCATAATGCAGCACTTATAGATCTCTATAGGACGCTACTCCCATCTATCTCATGTTTATACAAATGTGAACCTGATGACTTATATCAATACATGAAATGTATTGTCGGCACCGTTATGTCTAACTACTCAGTTCTTATGAAGATTCTCTATATCTATGAAGATTTATAATCCAGCGCCAATTGGCTTCACTTGAGGTTATTTGAGATTCAGATATTATACTCTGTTTAGTCCCAAGGTTCAGCTTGATAATCTCTCCTCTGGTGCAGTGGAGGTTATAGTATACGGAGCGGCATCAAGATCTACCATTTGTAAAGAACCTAACACCTAATGCCTATTATATGACAACTACACTTGGTGAATGTATTACCTATTTATTTCGAGGTTTTGAGTAGTGTTACAAAACTACTACACCTAGAAAGCACCTTTGTTTCCTCTCAATCCATCTTTTCCTCTTCTCTCAGATCGGCACGGAAAAAGTACAGTAAGTATTTTAAAGACTGGCTTCTTTACTCAGATTCTGTTCAAAAGGAGAAATATCTCTGTAATTTGGCACCATACAGAGGCACCTGGGAGTGTAATACAGAGTTATTCATAGTACAGATCTGTGGAAACTCTACATTTCTAAATACAAGCTCTGTTTACACAGCTCTTACATTTTTAACCCATTTTTTATATAAAAAAAATAAAACTCCAAAAATAAAATGTTCAAACATAAATTTACAGATTGATTTGTCTGCCATTGATGTTCATTAAAAAAAAAATGTTACTGTAATGTAAACAAAGGAAATATATATAATTTAATTTTAATAATATTTTCCATGTTATTTACCATTCCAGCTGGTATCCCCTGGTCTCTATTTACTAGTATGTCCACCTCTGTAGTCGGCACATGAACATTACAGCCGATTAGTGGCCTCAACGGTCTTGTGCCATTCCCTTGACATTACTGCTCACACACAGTTTGCATGTTGAGTGGTGATGCCAAAGGAATGGCACAAGACCACTCCCCCTGCATTCTACCCTCACACCTGTCTGCTGCCACAACCTTTCCCACTGTTAATGCCCTCCGTACCAAACAAACCCTGCCAAACTACAGTCTATCCTACTCCCACCTGCTCACCTCTCACTGCTCCTTCTGGCTTCTGGGGACATATCCCCAACCCAGGGTCCCCCAGCACATTCCCCCATAGTCTCTGCCTCCTCGAAAGATTCACCACTACAAATTCCCGCTAATCCCTTAAAAAACGGATACACATCCCTTGGCCCTGCTCCCCCTATCCCTCTCCCCATAGCTCTCGGGAAATTTGCCGGTCTGTATGTAATAAAACTCTCATACATACATGATTGTTCATCTCACGCAACTTACTCTTCCTTGTTCTGACTAAAACTGGCTGACCCTCTGTCACTGCCTCCGCTGCCGCACATCTCTTTTAGCGGCTCCAATTTACCCAACTCCTCGCCCTGGAAACAAGCATGGTGGAGGTGTTGGCCTCCTCCTGTCTGACACTGCTCCCTTTGTCCCTGCCCCACCTCTCCCTTTCCCCTCACATCTTCTCCTTTGAGGTGCACTTGTCCGCATCTACGCCCCTCCGACCTCCAAGTGGCTGTTGTCTACCGACCGCCGGGCCCCTGCCACTCCCTTTCTTGACCATTTGGGTTCCTGGCTTCTCCACTTTCTTTCCATGACACCCCCACTATCATCATGGGGACTTAACATCTCAATCGACACCCACCACTTTTTTTCCCAAACAAATCTTTCACTTGCTCCTCCTTTGACCTCTCCCAGTGGACCTCAGGGCCATCACAAAGAGGGAAACACACATGGACCTAAATCTTCACCGCCTCTGCCCCTATCTGACTTCTAAAAACTCCCCCACACCCATATCGGGACCAAAAACCTGCTTACCTTCTCCCCCATTCCCCCACCTGCTCCTCCTTTTCTCATATCCAGTACGACCCCGTAGGAACCTAAAAAAGCCTCAACCGTCTCACTCTCTCTGACTTCTTGCACCTCTTTCTACTATCTCCTGATTAATGCCCCGACGAGCCACCATTTCTACAACCACACAATCATCACCACCTTAAATTCAGTCGCTCCTTCACACACAACAAAACCCCGCAAATCACAGACAACCTGGCACACAGATCCACTAAAAAAATGAGGCGTGTTCCAGAGCTCCCGAAACGCTGCTGGAAGAAAACTCACTCCACTGATGACTTTGCCTTATACAAACAATCACTGCATACATTTAAATCTGCACTCCCCCTCAGCCAAACAGGACTATTTCCCACTCTCCTATCCTCCCTGTCCCAAACCCCAGACAATTATTCAAAACCTTCAACTTCTCCCCTCCACCCAGCACCTCCTCCCCATCCTCCTTTAAAGCAGACAATTTGCCATTCACTTCCTTCAGAAGATCAACCACATGAGAGAAAGCTTCACCCCGCAGTCCCCACCCCCCTCCTTACCCTTGCAAACGGGCTCTTCCCCCTTAACTTGCTTCCCCACGGTCACTCATGACAAGCTCTCCTCTTTACTGTCAAATCCAACCTCACTACCTGTAGTCTTGATCCACTACCATCCCACTCATCCCAGACCTCAGTGCTTCTATAAATCCCAGCCCTCACCCATCTCTTCAACCTATCACTAACTTCTGGCATCTTCCCTTCTGCCTTTTAAACATGTACTATCACTCCAATCCTCAAAAAAATTAACCTTGACCCTCCTCTGTCCAACTATGCCCCATCTCACTGCTCCTTTTGCTTCCAAACTCCTCGGAGCAGCACGTCTATCTTTAGCTGTCCCCCCACCTTTCCTCCAACTCTCTTCTTGACCCCTTTTCAATTGGTTTCCGACCCCCAACTCTACCGAAAACCGCCCTAACCAAAGTCACTATTGACCTAGTAACTGCTAAAGCCCCATGCCACTACTCTTAGCTCCTCCTCTTAGACCTGTCCTTGCCTTGACATGTTGCCATTCCCTTTCCTGCTACAAATCCTCTCCTCCCCCGGCATCACGGACTTGGCTATTCCTGGATCTTCCTCATTTCCTCACTGATCGGACTTTCAGCATCTCTCATTCTTGCTCCACCTCCTCCCCCGACTTCTCTCTTTTGGTGTCCCCCGGGGTCAGTCCTGGGTCCCTTTTCTCTTCTCTCTTTACACTTTTTGGCCTCGGTCAGTTTATGCATCACACGGCTTTCATTACCACCTGTATGCTGACGATACCCAACTCTACATCTCCGGCCCAGATGTCATTCTCTACTCTCCCGGATTCCTGACTGTCTGTCCTCCATTTCCTCCTTCTTTCATCAGTCTCCCAAAAACTAAGGGCGACATGTATGAAGCTCGCCCGGGGCGGGGCGCGCTTTTCCGCTAGTTTTCCGGTGAAATCTGGGGCTGATTTATGGGCGGCGCCGGGGCGCGTCATAAATCCCATGTAAAGGTCCGCGGCCTCGCCAGTGCGGCGCTGCGTCTGAGATTAGCCGCGGAGGTAGTGCGGTCTCCATGCGGGGAAAGTCCGCCGCGCCTCGCAGTGTGTTAGGCGCTGTGCGGGGACTGAGGCGCAGTGCGGGGCTGCGCCGAAGATTCGGCGGGCTGAGGAGGTGCACTCGTACATGCGGGGAAAAGTTCCCTGGCCTCGCCTGTGTGTTGGGGCACAGTGCGGGGGGGACATGGGGGCAGTGCGGGACTTCGGCGCCGTGCAGGAATGCGCCGAAAATCTGTTCCGATGCGAGAAGGCTGGGAGAACAGCGAGAAATATTCCACATGTCGGTGCGGAGTATGAATTTAAAAATTGCCTTTATAAAGGCGTTAAAACATTCTCAGAAAGAAGAGCTGAAACCTTAAAAATAAAAAATACATAAAATAAAATCACTTTCCAATATCTTAATTCAAGGGAAATTGGATATAGGAAAAAAAGCGGGAAATACAGTAATTTAAATTCTGAAAGCTATTCTCATTGGTTGGCATAAAATGGCCAATCAGAATAGGAGCGAAAGTGAACCATTAAAACCTATGGAGAATATTGACCAATCAGAATCAAAGGGGGGACAGTTCAAAATACAGTAAAAATGCAGAATAGAGCTGATTGGTTTAGCTAGCGGGGGCTTGGCTAGCTCAGCCAATCAGAAATAGGAGCGACAAAGACCCATTAAAAACCCATGGAGAACTATTGACCAATCAGAATCAAAGGCGGGATAGTTCAAAATACAGTAAAAATGCAGAAATAGAGCTGATTGGTTGAGCCTAGCGGGGGGGTTGGGTATCCCAGCCAATCAGAGCGCGAGTACTTCTCCCCTTGTAGTCTATGGAGGAGATCAGCGCCATGCAATCTCGGCTCTCACGCCGTTTCGGCATGGAGTATGACTAAAAAATCATTTTTATTAAGTGTAAAAACTTATCGATAAAGCGCTGAACCTTCTATAAACATACATTAATAAAATCCCGAACAACGCGTTTGTCACCGGACCCGGGGCTACATAAGGAATTGCATAGAGAGGAATTGCCGGGAAATAGTAATTTAAATTGTTTAAGCTCTTCTCATTGGTCGGCATAAACCACCCAAATTCAGAATAGGAGCGACCAGTGTCCACTAAAACCTATGGGGGAACTATTGACCAATCAGAATAGGAGGACAAAGACCATTATATCCTATGGAGAAGTTTTGACCAATCAAAATCTAAGTCGGGACAGTTCAAATTACAGTAAAAATACAGAAAAGAGCTGTTTTTGCTGGTAGCGGTTTGGCTTGGCTATCTCAGCAAATCAGAGCGCGAGCTACTTCTCCCATTGTAGTCTATGGAGAGAGCGGCGCACCTATATTATGATCCTTGGATAACGAAAATAAAGAAATAAACATGATTTTATTGAATTAATATTTCTTTTTCATTACCCCCACATTATTATTCATTTTATATACACTCGGGAAAACTTCTGTAGTCTTATAATTTGATTTCGGCCATGTACAGTTTTTTTTCAGATTGCATTGGGAAAACCATAGGAGCGTCGCTCGCTCTCCCATTTGTCCAATATGGCGCCTCTTTTAACTTAGCAATCACAGAGCTTGCTCGGAATTTCTTTTTCCCATAGAACTCTATGAGAAAGTAGCTGGCGCATGATTGGCTAGTGGATGAGCCCCGCCGCCCTTTAACCAATCAGCTCGTTTTGCCTTTTTAGTGTATTTTGAATGTCCTGCCTTGGAATATGATTGGTTAATTTTTCTCCATAGGTTATAATTAGAGGGTGGGCGAAATATCCGAAATTTGTTTCGTTCACTTCGCGAATTTCTCGGCAAAAAATAACTTTGTTCCCAATTACTTCGGCACGGGAAACACGTTAAAAAACAGCTATTTCCAGGTGCACAGGGGTGCAGGGTGCTGTAGAAGTTGTGCCATGCTTAAAATGCAGAGGGAGCTCCCTTTGGGCTTCATACAAAGTTGTGTTTTAGTATGACACGCAAATGACTGCCGCCGCTCTTAGAATCGCTTCACTATAAAAGTTCCCTGGGCACTTAAGAGGGCAAAACTGACAAAAAACTAAAAGCAGGAATGTTGCCTGATAAAGTCATGCAATAGAAAGCTGGAAAAAAAACAAGCTGAGAGCCCAGGTGGCAACATTAGGGGACAGAGTGTGGAGGTGACGGTGCTAGCCACAGCAGCATGAGGTCAGACAGTGGCACAATGACATTCTGGAGGTGGCAAAAACAGGTATAGTTCACACAGGGGCACAAGGGACACAGTGTGGAGGTCACGGCAGCAGCAGCATGAGGTCAGAGAGTGGCACAATGCACAGTGTGAAGGTCACGGCAGCACCACAGAGCAGCATGAGGACAGACAGTGGCACAATGACACTGTGTGAAGGTCACGGCAGGAGCCACATCATCAGGATGAGGTCAGACAGTGGCACAATGACACAGTGTGTAGGTCACGGCAGCAGCCACAGCAGCAGCATGAGGTCAGACAGTGGCGCAATGACACAGTGTGTAGGTCACGGCAGCAGCCACAGCAGCAGCATGAGGTCAGACAGTGGCACAATGACACAGTGTGTAGGTCACGGCAGCACCCACAGCAGCAGCATGAGGTCAGACAGTGGCACAATGACACAGTGTGTAGGTCACGGCCGCAGCAGCAGGAGGTCAGGCAGTGGCACAATGACATTCTGGAGGTGGCAAAAACAGGAGTAGGCAACAGAGTGGGAGAATGACACAGTGTGTAGGTCACGGCAGCAGCCACAGCAGCAGCATGAGGTCAGACAGTGGCACAATCACATTCTGGAGGTGGCAAAAACAGGAGTAGGCCACAGAGGGGGACAATGACACAGTGTGGAGGTCACGGCAGCAGCCACAGCAGCAGCATGAGGTCAGACAGTGGCACAATGACACAGTGTGTAGGTCACGGCAGCAGCCACAGCAGCAGCATGGGGTCAACATTTGGCACAATGACACAGTGTGTAGGTCACGGCAGCAGCAGCATGAGGTCAGGCAGTGGCACAATGACATTCTGGAGGTGGCAAAAACAGGAGTAGGCCACAGAATGGAACAATGACACAGTGGTAGGTCACCGCAGCACCACAGCAGCAGCATGAGTTCGACAGTGGCACAATGACACAGTGTGGAGGTCACGGCAGCAGCCACAGCAGCAGCATGAGGTCAGACAGTGGCACAATGACATTCTGGAGGTGGCAAAAAAGGAGTAGGCCACAGAGTGGGACAATGACACAGTGTGGAGGTCACGGAAGCAGCCACAGCAGCAGCATGGGGTCAGACCGTGGCACAATGACAGAGTGTGGAGGTGGGTGGCAATACCAGTTCCCTGTAAAGATGGTTGGGTGGCAGATGGAGAAACTGTCAGCAGATGTGTGGCATCAGGCGGGTGGCGGCATCAAAATAGGGGCTGAGGCAGGTAGTTTGAACCAGACTCATTTCTCAAAGTTTGGGTGGGGGCGTCAGGCTGATGTAGTCTGACGCCTAAGGCATTGGTGTTAGAAATCTTGGCCGATCCACGCCTGATTCATCTTGACAAAGGTCAGTCGTTCCACAATTTTCCGTGGACAAGCGGGTTCTCCTTGGGTAACGATGGCCCCCGCCGCACTGGGAAAACCCGCTCTGATGCCACACCCACTGGCCAGGCAGGACAGCTTCTCCACTGCAAACCAGCAAGTTGGGCCACACATCCAGTTGGCTGCCAGTAGTCCAGCGGATCTTCTAACTGGGGTGGCAGAGTGCTGTCCAAGTAGGCCACCACCTGTTGGTTCAGGGGCTGCTACAGGTTCCCGCTGCTGCTGCTGCTGGGCGACTCCCTCCTCACTAGGCGGGTGAAGGAAGCTGCTCATCGTGACTCCAGACTTAGGTTACTGCTGATGGAGCTGGTACTGCTCCTACCCCCCACCTTCCTGCAGCAGCCGCGGCAGTAGTACGTGAGCGCTGAGGAACCCCCCGGGCAGACCTGTCAAGGAGGGACGATGCGCCCTTTGGCAGCGGCCCAACTGATTACGGAGGATTTTCCTATAGTATTTGAGTTTGTCTTCCCTCTCAATAGCTGGGAAAAAGGCTCCCATTTTGGACCGGTAGCGAGGGTCCAATAGGGTGGAGAGCCAGAAGTCATCCTTCTCCGGATGCTGACTATCCAGCTGTCACTAAGCAAGGCAAATAAGCATGCTGCGGGCCATCTGCACAAGTGACTCCGAGGGGCTCCCTGCCTCCATTTCCACTGTATACTGCCACGGTGCTTGGGGGTCATCTGCCTCGTCTTCCTCATCTCCATCCACCTCCTCCAGCTGCTCCTGCTTCTCCTCTCTTGTCACCTGGGTAGAAAATCCACTCATTTCACCAGACAATGCTTCTGCTCCAATGTCCTCCTCCTCCTCCATTTCAGTCCCCACCGGACTCATGTGGCCACGAGATGTAGTTGCCACGTCTCCAGTCCCCTGCCCAGACAGATTTTTCAGCATCTGTTCCAGGACATGAAGCAGTGGAATGACATTATTCATCCCGTAGTCCTGGCGACTGACAAATAACGTCGCCTCCTCGAATGGCCTCAACAAATGGCAGGTGTCACGCATGAGCTGCCACTGGCTGACATCAAAGTTACACAGGGGAGTACTCCGGTCTGCCTGGATCATCAAAAAATCGTTAATGGCCTTTCTCTATTCATACAGTCGGTCCAACATGTGCAGGCTGGAATTCCAATGGGTGGAAACATCGCATATCAGAGCGTGTTGGGGGAGGCCGTTCTGCCGCTGCACCGAGGATAAAGTGCATGCACAGTTTCCTGGCCATTTTCAGAATCTTCTGAAGATCGGTGGAAGACTTCAGGAACCTTTTCACAACCAGATTGAACACGTGCGCCATGCAGGGCGCATGGACAATCCCTCCTCAGTGCAGCGCGGACACCATGTTCCTCCCATTGTCCGTCACCATGGTTCCGATTTGCAGTTGCTCGGAGAAAGCCACACATCGATTTCTTGCTGCATGATGCGGACCAGTTCCTCCCCTGTGTGACTTCATTCGCCGAGGCAAGCCAGGTGTAGAACGGCATGACACCGCTGTGCCCTACACATGTGGTATGATGGAGCAGTACTTGTGGAGGCTGAAATGGTGGTGGTGGTGGAGGAGGCGGACATTGGCGCAGGAACAGCAGTTTGACAACGTGGAGGAGAAAGCGGCGTCTCCTGTCCAAGTTGTTGGTGTGCCTGGGCCGGAGCACATTCACCCAGTGGGCCGTAAAGGACAGGTACTGGCCCTGACCGTAGTTACAGCTTCAGACGTTCCCGCTGCCTTGCATCTTGGAACAAACCGATAATCTTAAGGACTGGCCACGCTTCACTTTCTGCTTACAGATTCTACATATACCCATATTCGGCTCCTCCGGTGTCTTAGCAAAGAACTGCCACACCGCCGAGTATCGGATTTTACCGCCAACGCTCCGCACTGAGTGACTACTGCCGCCGCTGCCTCGCTGAGCCCCTGTGCCGCTACTTTCTTGGCCGCTTGGCTCCCGACCTCACACTGCTGCTATCCTGCTGACTCACGGCCACACGACCCACTTGCTGGCTGCGCTGCTGCCTGACGCGCAAGCTGACACCCTCTTCTCCTGACGATGATGAAGCCCTTGCCTCACCCGGCTCCCAAGTGCGGTCGGCTACATCATTATCTATTTGTGTTTCATCGTCACTGCTGTCCTCATCACCGGTCTTGGTATGCAGAGGCTGACCCCTCACAACATGACCTCCCATGCCACTCTCAACATCTATACTTTGCCGCCTACTGCAAGAAGCAGGGGATATTGGCCCCATTTCTTCGCTGCCAAGTAGCTGCTGACTGCCCTCCTCAAATTGTTCATCCTCGCTATATAGTGGCGCTGAGCCCAGACCACATAGTAGATCTCTGGCTGAGGGAACCAGATGGGACAGAAGCGGGTTGAGGACAGGTGAGGGCCGCTGACCCGCTCCCGGGTCATGCCAACTAAGGGTTGTGTCTGACGTTCCCACCGACTCTTGGCTGGGGTTGTCAGATGTCATCTGGGAGGAAGTGGATGACCTAGTCAACCAATCAAGAACCATTGGGTTGCTAGTCAGTACACAGCCGCTAGATGACAGCGGCAGTTGTGGCCTCACCAAGTGACCCCTGCTGCGACGTCCCCTTGCTGTGCTGCGACCTGCTCCAGGAATGTTTGTGCCTCTGCCACTCGCAGGTGAAGAGCCTGCCACCTCTCTGTCTGACATACTGTTTGTTCTAAAATGTACAGACACTGTTTGATGAAGATATCTGTATATGATAAATACACACCCTGTATTTGACGCCAAATGAACCCACTAAGAAGCTTGGGTAACCTTGATATAAATTGCGCTCCACAACTGGGCAGGTAAATTGACTTGTATGTGCCGTTTTAAAACTCTGTGTATTTTACTGAATATAAAAGCACAAACAGGCTTAATTAACCTTCGGATATGAATTATGCTACAGAATTTCTTCTGTGGCGGTGAAAAACAAAGTTTCTTTTACTGAGTACAACTGCAAAACAACGCTTAATTAACCCCTGGATGTAAATTGCACAAAAGAATTGAGCCACCACAAACTAGTAGCTTTGTAGCATGTTACAATTGCGTGTTTTCTACGCCACACAACAAGAGATAAAATTGTAATTAACCTTCGCTTGTTAATTATGCTACAGGAAAAATGTATATATTTTGGCGTTGAAAATGACGGTTTCTTGGGGTCAGCACACCAGCAAAACAACGCTTAATTAACCCCTGGATGTAAATTGCGGCAAACAATTGGGCCACCACAAACTAGTAGCTTTGTAGCGTGTTACAATTGCGTGTTTTCTATGCCACACAACAAGAGATAAAATTGTAATTAACCTTCGCTTGTGAATTATGCTACAGGAAAAATGTATATATTTTGGCGTTGAAAATGACGGTTTCTTGGGGTCAGCACACCAGCAAAACAACGCTTAATTAACCCCTGGATGTAAATTGAGCAAAAGAATTGAGCAACCACAAACTAGTAGCTTTGTAGCGTGTTACAATTGCGTGTTTTCTACGCCACACAACAAGAGATAAAATTGTAATTAACCTTCGCTTGTGAATTATGCTACAGGAAAAATGTATATATTTTGGCGTTGAAAATGACGGTTTCTTGGGGTCAGCACACCAGCAAAACAACGCTTAATTAACCCCTGGATGTAAATTGCGCCAAACAATTGGGCCACCACAAACTAGTAGCTTTGTAGCGCGTTACAATTGCGTGTTTTCTACGCCACACAACAAGAGATAAAATTGTAATTAACCTTCGCTTGTGAATTATGCTACAGGAAAAATGTATATATTTTGGCGTTGAAAATGACGGTTTCTTGGGGTCAGCACAGCTGAAAAACAACGCTTAATTAACCCCTGGATGTAAATTGCGCAATAGAATTGAGCAGCCAAAAATGAAGTGGTATTTGTATTGTAAAAACGCTGTTTCTTTAAATGAATACAACAGGAACTGGCTTAGATCCCACTTGGATATTGAATGTATATGCAGCTGCAGTGGACGCACACTGGATTTCAGATCCAATACCCCAAAAATCAGAAATAGAACATTAAGAGAACAGTCTCTGAGACAAGCTGAGACACCCCACAAAAATCGCTTTATAAAAATCAGTTCTTCATTGAGAGCTATCACAATCAGCCACGGCAGCACCTTCCCTAATCAGTACAGCGAGAGGAGTGTGAGCTCCCGGCATCGCGCCCGGACTTATATAGTTCTGTGACGTCACAGTATCCCTCCGGTCTCTTTTTGGCTTCATCTCTGTAAATTTCTTGCAGGCTATTCCCTTATTCCTCCCAGAGTGATTTGCCCCATGTATCGCCATGTGCTCGCAGCCATTTTATCAATCAAAAGCACACTTCGTTCACCCGAATTACCCCAAACTTCCACTTCGTTCAGAACCGAAGTTTTCCTGAAATTCTAAACGAATTCCACTTCGTTAGAATCAATTCGCCCATCTCTAGTTATAATGGGTCCCTGTCGCTCCTATTCTGATTGGTCAATTCTCCTCCATAGGATATAATGGGCCACTGTCGCTCCTATTCTGGCTGGTTTATGCCGACCAATCAGAAGAGCTTAAACAATTTGAATTACTGTATTTCCCGGCGACTCTCTCTATTGCAATTCCCTATGTAGCGCCGGTCTCGGCGACAAACGCGTTGTTCGGGGTTTTAACTGATTTATTTTTACAGAAGGTTTTAGCTCTTTATGTGATAATGTTTTACACTTAATCAAAATGATTTTTTTTATTAATACTTCATGCCGCACGGCGCTGAGCGCCAAGATTTCAGTGCACCCATCTCTCCATAGACTACAATGGGAGAAGTAGCTCGCGCTCTGATTGGCTGGGATAGCCAAGCCACCGCTAGCTCAGCCAATCAGCTCTTTTCTGTATTTTTACTGTATTTTGAACTGTCCCGCCTTGGATTTTGATTGGTCAAAACTTCTCCATAGGATATAATGGGTTTTTGTCGCTCCTATTCTGATTAGTCAATAGTTCTCCATAGGTTTTAATGGGACACTGTCGCTCCTATTCTGATTGGCTGGTTTATGCCGACCAATGAGAAGAGCTTAAACAATTTGAATTACTGTATTTCCCGGCAATTCTCTCTATTGCAATTCCTTATGTAGCGCCGGTCTCGGCGACAAACGCGTTGTTAGGGATTTAAGTGCTTTATTTTTAAAGAAGGTTTCAGCGCTTTATCTGATAATATTTTACACTTAATAAAAAATTATTTTTTTATTCATACTCCATGCCGCACAGCGCTGAGCCCCGAGATTGCATTGCGCTCATCTTTCCATAGACTACAATGGGAGAAGTAGCTCGCGCTCTGATTGGCTGGGATAGCCAAGCCCCCGCCGCATTAACCAATCAGCACTTTTCTGCCTTTTTACTGTATTTTGAACTGTCCCGCCTTGGATTTTGATTGGTTCAAAATTCTCAATAGGCTATAATGGGTCTTTGTCGCTCCTATTCTGATTGGCCGAGATAGCCAAGCCTCCGCTAGCTCAACCAATCAGCTCTTTTCTGCATTTTTACTGTATTTTGAACTGTCCCGCCGTTGATTCTGATTGGTCAATCGTTCTCCATAGGTTTTAATGGTTCACTGTCGCTCCTATTCTGATTGGCCGGTTTATGCCGACCAATGAGAATAGCTTTCAGAATTTGAATTACTGTATTTCCCGGCAATTTCCAATATCCGATTTCTTGATATTGCGGCGTTCTAGATTTTTGGAAAGTGATTTTTTTTTTATGTTTATTTTTGAGGTTCAGCTCTCTTCTGACACTGTTTTCCGCCTTTATGCAGGTGATTTTTTCGGAATCATACTCCTGCTGCACGGAGCGGAGCGCCGAGATTTCTCTTGCGATCATCTATCTGCTTCCTCTCATGTTCCGATCCTGTTTCTCTTCGCCTCCGCCGGAGCATTTAGACCAAAATAAACCAGGTCTGCCTGTCGGAGCTGCACTGCGCCTCGCTTTGCCGACTCGCGATCGTACATGCCTCGGAGTTTTCGAGCGTGCCGCGTTTCGCCCCGGAACGCCTACACTGCACCCACACCGCGCCCATTGCCCGCCCCTTCATGCGGGGCGCAGCTGAAAGTGGCGAACGCTGCGTCTAACACTGCATCCCTGCATCCGACAGGGGATTCGGGCCGGGAGGCGCAGTATACGCCAGAAAACAGGCGTAAAGCCCGATCATACATGTCGCCCTAAATGTGGAGAAAACAGAACTCATCATCTTTCCACCGTCCAACTCTACCCCTGCCCCTGTTCTCTCTATCTCAGTCAAGAACTCTACAATCTCACCTGTTCCGCAAGTCTGCTGCCTTGTGGTAATCTTAGACTCCGCTCTATCTTTCAAACCACATATCCAAACCCTTACCTCTGCCTGCCACCTCCACCTGAAAAACATCTCTCGCATTTGCTCATTCCTCAACTATGACACTACAAAAATGCTGGTCCATGCCCTTGTCATCTCCCGCCTAGACTACGGCAACATCCTTCTCTATGGCCTCCCAGCTAGCACCCTCGCTCCCCTCCAATCCATCCTTAACTCTGCTGCCCGTCTTGTCCACCTCTCTCCTCGCTACTCCTCTGCCTCTCCCCTCTGCCAATCCCTTCACTGGCTTCAAATTGCCCAGAAAATTTATTTCAAGCTACTAACCATGACCTACACTGCTCTCCATAACCGCTCCCCTCCATACATCTCTGCCCTACGCAATCTCCGCTCCTCACAGGTCCTTCTCCTCTGCTCTCCCCTTATCAGCTCCTCACACAACCGTCTCCAAGACTTCTCCCGTGCTTCACCCACACTCTGGAACTCATTGCCCCAACACATCAGACTCTCCTCCACTTTCACCAGCTTCAAAAGCAACCTGAAAACCCATTTCTTCAGTCTTGCCTATAACCTACACTAACCTTGTTGTCACTACTTCCTCCACAAACATGTCTGCCCCTCACCTCCTGTCTCTTTCCCCCTCCTTGTAGATTGTAACCCTTCGCGGGTAGGGTCCTCTCTCCCTCTGACGTGCCAATTGTCATTAATCACTTATCATTGTACGCGTTTGACTTATGATATGTATGTAACCCCCTCGAATGTACAGCGCCCTGGAATCATTGGCGCTTTAAAATAAATAATAATAATAATAATAAAACCATTGAATGGGTTCTCCCTCATCTCCGTCTACCACCCTACCTGGCCTCTCCCCTCTACTGATGATCTTAGACTACATGCCTCAGTCTCCAAGATTTTTCACGTGCGGCACCAGTTTTCTGGAGCAAGCTACCCCATATGAGCAGGCACACTCATAACCCCCAAAGCTTTAAGAGTGCCCTGAGAAGACATCTTCTTAGGCAAGCCTATCAAGATCCGTAATTGGTAACCCCCCCCCCACCACCACCACCTGCTTTCTGTCACACACACTTCTGTTACTCCCTGCACTTGGACACTCACAGGCACTTATCTGTATACAGATGTACGGTCTGGGTGGCAGGTTCATCCGCTTTTTATGTAAATCACCCCTTATTAATGTAACATTTCTGAACCATTGTGTAAACTGTGCACTTCTCACCCTTCGTCTCACCCATACACCCTAATAGATTGTAAGCTCTTGGGAGAAGGCCCCTCACACCTTGTGTCTGATCTGTAAGGCCCGGTTCACACGGCTTATTCAAGCCGTATTTACGCACCGTAAATAATGTGCATGTCACTGTCCCCCCCCGCGGCGGATTCGCCGAGCGGGGAGGAGCGACGGAATCCACAGTTCTCTATGAGAACTGTGGATTACCGTAATGACAGGGACGGATTGGAGCCGTACTGCAGTGCAAATCCGGCGCGCAGTACGGCTCCAATCCGCGCCCAAATAAGCCGTGTGAACATTGCCTAAGTAATTTTTTCTGTATTATGTTTGTTTTTTTTTGTACTTATTCCTCATAAATTGTAAAGTGTTGAGGAATATGTTGACGCTATTTAAATAAAGATTATTATTATTAATGGGTCGAGAGCAAAACAAGAAGTAGGCAGGAAACTGGAGGAAACCACAATCAGCTTCAGCACTGAATCGGTGGTGAGTGCAAAAAAAAGTATATATATATCTTTTTTGTTTTATTAGACAACTGTGGCCGATTTTTGTTTTTTTAAATTAAGTTGGACAGCCCATTTTAACCAAAGTGTTAACTTTGAATTATGATTTTTTTTTAATCAATTTGGTTATTGTTCTACCCCTAGCAAATATGCCAAGAAAAGCATTCTGCTAGTAAGAAAAAGGGAATAATTACATTCATTTTGTATAAGCCCTAAGCCTGTGTCATTAAAATAAACTACTCACAAAAATTACGTACATTTGACTTTTGGTTGAAATTTCAGGATGAACATAAAATTTCTTAAAAAATGCTTTACATGAACTAAATGAGACTCTTAACCTGAGCTTAGAGTGCCACAGAGTGTCATCAGTAGGTTCCAACAGAGATACTTAGGGACTGGAAGTGTCACAGAAAGGCAAAGAAGTGGACGTCCTTTGACTCCATCACACAGTGATGACCGCTTCATTGTAAACAATGCCCTGCGGAACCGGATGACAAATGCCACACAACTCCGGGCACGTCAAAGGAAGGTGAGAGGCAACAAAGTGTCACGTCAGAACATTGGTAACCATTTACATCAGCATGGTCTGCGTGCTAGATGAACTGACCACACCACCAGGCACAGGTCTACACTGGACAAAGTACCAGTGGTCCTCAATGCTGTTCAGTCGATTCAGTCTGAGCAGAAATGATGGCGGTCAACGATGCTGAAGATGTCAAGGAGAGCGCTATGCATCAGTCAGGTCAGATACCAGTCAAGTACCTTTGCCAGTCATCTAGCATGCAGACCACGCTAATGTAAAGGGTTGCAAATTATCTGACATGACACTTGGTTGTCTCTCACCTTCCTTAAATGTGCCTGGAGTTGTGTGGCATTCACCACCTGGTTCCGCAGGGCATTGTTTGCAATGAAGAGGTCATCAGTGTGTGATGGGGCTAAATGATGTCCACTTCTTGACCTTTCTGTGACTCTTCCAGTCTGTCTGCATCTCTGTTTCAACCTGTTGATGACACTTTTTAACACTCTAAGCTCAGTGGCTACTTCTGTCTGAGAGCATCCTGCTTGGAGCCTCACGATAGCGAAGTAATAATGATTAATTGTAATATGTTGTCTTGGTCTCATGATGTCAAAGTGTGAACAGTATGATGAGGAGGACAGTTTAAATCCTAATTCAAATTGATCTCCTAAAGTTATAAGGAGATTCAGGGATCAAACACCTATTGTGAATTTTGCCATTAAGCTCCTTGTTAGAGATCTGCATGTTGTGCACAAAGTACTGAAACACTGAACAGTTGGATATGTGCATTATAAAGTTAAGAGATGATCTCTGGTCAGTTCATTAAAAAAAAATTCAAGAAGTGTTATGTTCTTCCTAAAATTTCCACCAAAAGCCAAATAATCCTCACTTTTTGTGAGAAGTGTATACACTGTCAGGCTGAAGTGCCTAGGGCCTACAAGTGGAATTTCATTGATTTTGGAGGCCCACCCTACAGCTACTGTACATGCCTCTTACACTCTGCCTCTTGCTTTTTGCCTTTCTGCGTCTCCCAAGGATGTATGTGCAGTTTAAAGGAAACTCCAGGTCTGCCATGCTAAGGGGTTTCCCTTGTTCCCCTGTGAACTAGTCCAAGCCTGTCCTTGACCCTGTGAATGCAGTATCTTACTATTTCTCCAACCTACTGGATGATTGCTAATCTGTGCTAGGTCATATTCTGCAGGTATTAACCATACATTACAAGAAGAGAATTCTACCACGGTCCTCAACATAAATATTCCAACTTTATTCAGGCTTGATCGGTCGATGTTGTTCTTTGTTGTCTCCTGAGTCATTGGCTGTATATCAAGTTGGAATATATATGGTTAGTGTCGTGGAAGTATTTTCTTCATATAGAAGAAGTGCTGTTTTTGAGCACTGAGCACAACCAGAGAAAATAGCTATTCTCGACTATATCATCACACTTTGGTAAGTAGTGCTGGAATTTTCTCTTGTTTCCATGGGACTTTTGCTGCTATTAAATGTTTAATTAGTTATAATAGACTTTTTATTCCTTTCTTGCAGTGTATGGTGTAGCTAAGAGCTCTGTTGTCCCCTGGTAATGTAGTGTTTTTTCTAACCATTTCTTACTAGACCAACCATATTTACACTGACAACACTACAAGAAATTACCAGTTTCGACCTCTCACCATCTCCGGACAGACATATGAGTCTTTCAGTTGGAAATCTGCCATGGTTGGAGTAAGACAGATGAAGAATAAGGGTTCGTCTACACTGCAAAACATTCCATTCATTTTTTGACACAGATTCAGATTTTCGAAACTGCCATAAACCAACTGTAAAAGTATCCCCATAGACCTCAATTTAAAACCTGAGTTGTAGGTCACACGACTTACATTATCTTGAGTCTAGATTTTCAAACTGCTGTTTTTACAGAAAACTTGGAAAATGTTCATTGTTTCTGACGTATCTTGGGTCAAAAACGCGTCTTGACTCAAGATCGGATCCATGTTCAAATCCCATATAGAAGAATGGGACTCCTTTTCTGACTGTAAATCCCAGGGA
Organism: Phyllomedusa bahiana; assembly: GCA_025379985.1. Classification (NCBI taxonomy): domain Eukaryota; kingdom Metazoa; phylum Chordata; class Amphibia; order Anura; family Hylidae; genus Phyllomedusa; species Phyllomedusa bahiana. The sequence continues at coordinate 2,361 of JAODAL010061284.1, read as the reverse complement.
AAAAAACAACTTACCAAAGTACCAAGTATAAAATCACCAAATTATGGTCATATAGTTCCCTAATAACACTGCTAAACAAAGCCAGCATCCCAAAGCTAATATAGGTAAAAAGACCAAATAGCGCCACACCATGACCTCATATCACCACCACATACTAATTGAATAATAATGCCATTACAGTGCGACCAATATTACTGCCATACAGTGACTATATAGTGGTAAGCACCCAGCACACAAGTGATTACAGTAAATTTACATGCAGGAACTCTCTGAGTTTTCCTTCCTCTGATGAGTTATTCTCTCTCCCTTTTCTTCTCCATCTGGTCCAGACTGCCATGACTTGTCCCTGCAGAATTTAAGACACAGACATCTTAGACTCCTCCCTTTTCCAGCACTTCCCTACCATTTCCCACCTCCGTACAAACTCCCCATCCATAGTGCCCCCAATAGTAATAATGACCCCCTTGTTATATAGTATGTAAGGTCGAAAAAAGACAGAGGTCCATCCAGTTCAGCCTATTGTGCTATAGTGTTAATCCTGAGGTAAATCCCCATGAGGTAAAAGCCAATTGTCCTCATTTTAGGGGAAAAAATTCCTTTCTGACTGCAATCCGGCAATCAGAATAAATTTCTTTAACCAGAACAACAAAGGCTAGTACTAAAAGGAAACCAAAAACCCTAAATAAATAAGTTGTCCCACTGAACCAAAAGCTCAAAGAAACAATATAGCAGTAACCTTCTAAACTTACCTTTTAATGACATAACTAATTAAATCAAATACTGCACTTACCCTATTCTACAGGGAACAATAATGCTAAACCCCTACCTACAACATCAAGAAGCCTGCCCTTACAAGAGCGACCCTGTCATGAATCTATCCCTTAGGGGGCCCTATAATCTTCCTAGGACCAATGGGGCAGAATAGGGGAATAACACAAATGAAAAATAGTTAAGAACATGTAAACATCAGAATCCTAATTTACACCAGATTAATCTATCGCAGTTCGATAACGCTCAATCTCCATTCTCCAATGTGTTTCCCCAATATAATAACATGAGTTCATCAGGGAGAGAAAAAGCTGTCAATGTAAGACCAATGTACCATAGTCATATATGTCCACAAAAAGCATCACAAAATGATGTACATGTGCAATCAGAGATGTCTCCAGATAGTACTACTGCAATCTCCCAGAACAATAGTCATGTATGCAACTCAGATAGTTACATGGCAGTCCTTATGATATTGTCTGACCTGAAAGATGATTCCAGTCAGGAGAGCGATGTGTACATGACCCTGAATAAAATAAGATGTAGGGTAACTTACCTGAGACTCAACATCTCTTTAAATGCAGCTGTCTGAGTAACTTCCAGCAGTATAATCCCCCCCTATTAGCATTTACTTCCAGTCCGCCAATGTCTCACGTGACAACGTACCACATGACTACCTCACATGATCGTACACGTGACTTCGGATCAGCCGGGACATCCATGCATGACATATGTAGTAGTAGTACTCCTTCACTGCATTGCTTCCCAGAAACAGACAAGCACCGGCTGCGAAAGCAAACAACCAATAAAGTAATATACAGATCCCTGTTTACAACCACCGACATTACTCTTATTGGAGATATACAATGAAGGAAAAAATTATTTGATCCCTTGCAGATTGTGTAAGTTTGCCCACTGACAAAGACATGAACTGTCTATAATTTTAAGGGTAGGTTCATTTTAACATTGAGAGAATATTCAAAATAAAATCCAGAAAATCACATTGCATAAATTAATTTATTTTTTTTGCATTTTGCTGAGAGAAATAAGTATTTGATCCTCTACCAACCATTAAGAGTTCTGATTCATACAGACCAGTTAGACGCTCCTAATCAACTCGTTGCCTACATTAAAGACAGCTGTATAGTCAGTCACCTTTCTAAAAGACTCCTGTCCATAGACTCAATTAATCACTCAGACTCTAACCTCTACAACATGGGCAAGTCCTAAAAGGTTTCTAAGGATGTCAAGACAAGATCATAGACCTGCACAAAGCTGGAAGGGGCTACAAAAACATAAGTAAGATGCTGGGTGAAAAGGAGACAACTGTTGTTGCAATAGTAAGAAAATGGAAGAAATACAAATTTTTTTCCCTAAAATGAGGGCAAATATACCTCATGGGTATATTTACCTTCCTCTGGATTAACACTTTAGCACAATAGACTGAACTGGATGGACAGACGGCTGTCTTTTTTCGACCTTACAAACTATGTAACTATGTAACTATGAGACACCAACAGTAGGACACAAAAACATAATAATAGCTAAATACCAGCTGGTGAATATAAATAATATCCCTAATTATAAAAACAA
>JAODAL010061283.1:0-20416 GCA_025379985.1 Phyllomedusa bahiana | reverse complement strand
CAATGGCGGGTTTTTTTTACGCTATTAAACAAGAAAAAAAAAATTTGTAATTCCCTTTCGCTTGTAATTTAGCAAAAAGGGGAAAAATTAAATTTTTGGGGTTAAAAATGAGGGTTTTTTTTGGATCACCCCTGAAAAAAACGTTTAAATTAACCCCTGGGATTAAATTGCGCCAAAAAAATTTTGAGCCACCACAAACAAGCTTTGTAGCGTGTTACAATGGCTTTTTTTTCGCACACAACAAAGAAAAATTGTAATTAACCTTCGTTTGTGAATTATGCTACGGGAAAAAATTAATATTTTGGATTGAAAATGACGTTTCTTGGTCTCTACAGCTAATAACAACGTTAATTAACCCCTGGATGTAAATTGCCCAAAAGAATTAGCACCCAAAAATGAAGTGGTATTTATATTGTAAAAACGCTTTTTTTTAAATGAATACAACGGGAACGGCTTAGACCCCCTTGGGAAATTTAATGTGCTGTGAACATAGGGTTTAAATGTATAGCAGCTCAGTTGACGCACACTGATTTCAGATCCCAAAACCCAAAAAAAAAACAGAAATAGAACTTTTAAGAGAAGCGTTCTGAACAAGCTGAACACCCCACAAAAAACGCTGTTTTTAAAAACGTTTTTTCAAACAATCCCGCGCAGCACCCCTTCCTGATCATTTTTAAGTGAGACGGATGAGCTCCCAGGTCGGCCCCGGACTTAATAGTCGGGGACATCACAGAATCCCCCGGGCTCTGATTGGGTTATCTTGCCATGTCATCAGGGTAGCCCTTCTTCCTCCCCCAAATGCTTTGCCCCCTGTCGCCATGTGCTCGCAGCCATTTTATCAATTAAAACACACTTCGTTCACCCCAAATCCCCCAAACTTGCTTTTATTCAGAAGTTAGAAACAATTCCCCCCTCTCAAAAAAAGTGGTCAAATCAACGCTTTTGGCACTTTTTAATTGTGGACATGCAGTTTTAAAAGGGCATTGTGGTACAAAACAGGGGTAGTGAATGGGCGTGACTTTTTTTTTTGTGGCTTTTATAACCCAAGTTGTTTCCTAAATGTACACTATCCCTTTGACGTTGTGGATGTTAAAATTTCCCGCTTCTCCCGCCCTGTTTGGGGTAAGAAATGAAGGTGTTGTTTTCCCCTAACTTTAATGGGGCATCGGGATAATCTATTATCGACTATCGGAAATCATCTTGATAATTGCCAATATCGACTTTCAACGTAATCGCTCATCACTAGTGCCATGAATTACCTGTTCTCTGTGTTTACAGACCTTATGGTCTTTTCCACTAGAGCACCCACTACACATACTGTATAGGTGTGCGTGACCATTCTACTGCCAAAGGGGAAGTTATGGCTGAGCTCAATATCCCATCCCCAAAACCTGAGGCTAAAGAGTCACTTCAAGGAAAGGTTCTGTACGACAAAATTGTTAAAGATACTGATATGTTTGAATTATGACTGCAAAGCATCTGTAGCTCTTTGCAGGTGCATGCTAGGTGACCTACAAACATGGCTTAGTCACACCAGTTCTGTCAGGAGGAATTCCTACCAACTATTGTGAGAAGCTTGTGGAAGGATATCCAAAATGTTTAACCCATGTCATACAGTTTAAGGGCAATGCTACCAAATACTAATGAAATGTATGTAAACTTTTGACTTTGCAGAAAGTAATAAAAATGTCTTTAAAAGTTCTCTCTCTCATTATTCTGGCATTTGGCAAATATGAACAAATTTGGTAATCCTAAGTGGCTTAAAACCGTTAAGGTTTACCTGGATTTCATGTCGGATAGTGAGAAATACATGCAGATGTGTCTTTTTATATAGTGTATGTAAACTTCTGGTTTTAGGCATGTGTGGAAAATATGCTATAAAATAAGATTGCCTTAAAAAATAAAAGAGTTAATAGTTTATTTATATCATGTAACAAACTGAAAAGTGAATTAACAAATGAAAAATCTGAGTCAAATAAATATGTGGTGTAACAATCCTTTTAAACTGAATAAATTCTTCTAGATATATAAGCCGAGTACCGAGGTATGCTTCCCGAAATACAGCAAAGTCACAAACGTGGAAAACGGCTCCAACATCAGTTCAACCAAAAGAATAGTTTACTGAATGTGTTGGAAAAGTATGTTCAAGAAATTCCCCAAACACACATGTACATAGTTGTGACTAAGGCCCCTATGCCACACAGCACACCACCAGGCATGTATCCTCTGGATGCAGGATATGTTTACCTACTCACGGGATTCAGAAAGGTCAAACACTCTTAATATCTTATAAGACAGGAACAATTGTGTGAGGTGCAGATCGCGGTGTAGCACAGCAGCTTACAACCTGTCTAGCTCTACCCACTATTCCCAGAAGATGTATATATATATATATATAATATATATATATATATATATATATATTGTAGGCGGTCACCCACAAAGGCAGGCACGAGAGCAAGTAGTCAATCATATAAATAAAGATTTTTTTAAAAATTTCATAAGTGTGCCCCCAACAAAACAGCTTCTTTTCAGCATGTAATGCACCAGTGGCAAAATAATAAGTCCTTTCGTCAGCAAAGAGATCGATAAACATAAATGCAGAGTCTCCCCAAACTTGAGTTCAGGCCCTCAGGCCTACACAGCCTCACAGTTCGGCACACACAGCTTCTATTTCGGGTCCAGAGCATACCTCCTGATGACCTGCACCAGCTGCCTTTTATCTGGCTGGTAAGACCTGGGCTGATTTATTGAGCGGCCGTCCCACCCAGACTTTTGGGGCCGCCCCATAAAAAACCCACCCGAACTACAACAAAAAAAAACTGCTCAGCAGCATTTTGCTGCTGGCAACACCTTAAAGGGTTTTTTATATCCCCGCGGCCAGCCACCTCGGTGATAAATACCTCTGTTCTTCCTACATACCCCCCCCCCCTCTGTCCAAAGCCGAGGGTTTGGGCACCTTCTGCCATCATACAATGTACCCTCGAGGGGGCATCTGCATTTCCATGCATTTTTCCTGGCCTGTTTTCCCACCGGAACCTGAAATCCTCGCAAGGCTAAGAACCAAAAGTTTACCCGGGCATTGTTCCCCTTTCTCTCTTGCATCCACTTCAAGGAGCATGATCCGATACCAATTTGAACTTCCTCCCAAAACAAGTAGTAATCGCGGGGAGTCTAAGGCCCACTTGATCGCTAGACATCCTTTTCTATTATGGAATAATTCTTCTCACAGGACGACAATTTTCGGCTGAGGTAAACTACTGGGTGTTCTTCCCCATTAATCTCTTGGGGACATTACAGCCCCCAGCCCACATTGATGCATCGGTCTGGACGATGAATTCTCTAGCAAAGTCAGGGGCTACTAGCACAGGCTGCTTACACAGGGCTAACTTTAGCTCTTGAAAAGCCCGCTCAGCTTCCGGGGACCACTTCACCATGGCTGATTTTGCGCCTTTAGTAAGGTCAGTCAGGGGCACTGCAATTTCTGCAAAGTTAGGGACGAATCTCCTATAATAGCCAACGATCCCTATTAATGCCCTCACCTGTTTTTAGTAAGAGGACGGGGCCCAGTTCTGGATGGCCTCTACCTTGTTTATTTGTGGCTTGATCTCGCCCTTCCTACTATATACCCCAGGTACCTGGCTTCCTCCATTCCATGGGGGCACTTGCTGGGGTTTACCTTTAAACCCGCCTCCTTTAATGCATCTAGGACTGCTTGGCCCTTGTGCAGATGACTCTCCCAAGTCTCGGCTATAGATGACTATTTTCATCTAGGTAGGCCGCTGCATACTTCCGGTGGGGACGTAAAATACGGTCCATGGCCCTTTGGAAAGTGGCCAGTGCTCCTGTAACCCCAAAGGCATGCGGACATATTGGTACGACCTTCGGGTGGGGAAGGCCGTCTTTTCCCTGGCTTCCTTGGACAAGGGATTTGCCAGTACCCCTTTGTGAGGTCCAAGGTGGGGATTTTACCTGGCCGGTCCTAATCTCTCAATAGTTCATCTACCCTCGGCATGGGGTAGCTATCGAACTTGGAGACTTCGTTGAGCTTCGGTAATCATTACAAAATCTCCATTCTCCGTTTGGTTTTTGGTACCAACACTATCGGCTCGACCACCCACTTTTGGACTCCTCTATTACCCCCAAGTGTACCCCCTTTTTGACCTACTGTGCCACTATTTCCCTTCGGGCTTCAGTGTTCCTGTAGGGCTTTACATTTATCCGAACATGGGGTTCAGTAAGGATCTCATGCTCAATACTTTTTACAAGACCTGGTAACTCAAAAAAACAGATCCTTATTCCTTTTGCAGCATTTCCTTACATTTCGCTTCTGTGATGGGGACAGGGTCTCAGCAATTTTAACCATTTCAACTTAGCCTCCAGCTGGATCACCAAACAGGGGTCGCGGGAGGTCCTCTATCCTTCCAAGGTTTTAGCAGATTAACATGGTATATCTGCAGGGCTTCCTCTTACCAGGTTAGTGTATCCGGTAATTAACATTACCTATTTTTTCCACCACCTCATACGGTCCCTGCCACCTTGCCAGAAATTTGCTTTCCACCGTTGGCACCAGGAAAAGGGGACGCGGTCCCCCTGGTTGGAAAACTCCCTAAGTCTGGCTGACCGATTGTACACCCGGGATTGCGCTTCCTGGGCCTGCAAAAGATGCTCTTTTACTATGGGCATCACTTTTGGACATCCTGTCCCTATCTGGGGCCACATGCTCTATCACATTTTTATAAGGGCGTGGTTTCACTCTCCAGGTCTCCTTTGCGATATCAAGCAAGCCCCTGGGTGCCGACCATACAGTAGTTAAAAGGGGGGAGAAGCCGGTGGAGCTTGGGGGAACTTCCCTGATTGCAAACAAAAGGTATGGTAACAAGAGTCCCAATCCCGACCGTCCTTTTCTACTACCTTCCTCAGCATAGCTTTTAAGGTTTTGTTAAACCTCTCCACCAATCCGTCTGTTGTGGGGTGATATACGGAGGTGCACAATGGTTTAACCTCCAGGACCTTGCACAGATCCTTCATCACCCTAGACATAAATGGTGTCCCTTGGTCCATCAGGATCTCTTTAGGTAGACTCACTCTAGAAAATATGAAGAATAGCTCTCGGGCAATGGATTTGGACGAGGTGTTTCTTAAGGTACTTCTTCTGGGTATCGGGTCGCATAGTCGACGCCCCACCAGAATGTATTAATGGCCCCTTGCTGACTTCACCAGGGCCCCACCAGGTCCATCGCAATCCGTTCAAACGGCACTTAAATTAGGGGTAACGGTACCAAGGGACTACGGAAATGTGCAACCGGGGAGGTAACCTGGCACACGGGACAGGACTGAACAAAAATCCCTGATCTCCCTAAAACACCCTGGCCAGTAGAATCTCTGTAAGACCCGTTCCTGGGTCTTCTCTGTCCCCAGGTGACCACCAACACATGAGAGTGAGCAAGGTCTAAACCCCCATGCGCCTATAGGGTATGGTACCAGTAGTGCTCGATGACTTCATCCCTCACCTTGGTCACCCGGTACAAGAGCTAAAACCATTCATTGGAAAAATGGGGGTACCGCTCATCTGCCCCTGGCCCCTGGGGGAACCCCATTTTCCCACGGTTACACTCTCTAGTGCGCCTTTTAGGGTTAGACCCTGAGCTGGCAGTCCCAAAGTTGCCCCGGGATACTTCTAGATCAGGGACATTGGTTTTGGGAGGTGGCTCCTCCTCTTCATCCCCCACCAACACTGTAAAGAGAAACTCATGGGGTACTTCTGTACCTAAAAACCTCTTGCCACCTCTGGCACTCGGGGTGGGAAGGTGATGTAGCTTTCGCCCATAGATCCCAGAATAAGGGAAAATCGCGCCCAACAATGACAGCGTGCATTAGATTGTCCACCACACCCACACTGGGGGGACACAGTAGTCCAGTCTGTGCCGATGGTCACCTGGGCCAGGGGTAATACTTTGTGTTCCGTGGATACACATTACCCCCCAACCGCTTCCCAGGGAGTAGCACATGGGGGAGTGTGGCCCTTACCAGGGTCACCAAACTCCCTGAGTCCAGAAGTCCCGACACTTTATTTGCAATTTACCATCACTTGGCACACCTGTGGACCTTCCCCAGGCGGGTATAGCGCTGCATCCAGATGTGCAAACATAAAACAGCCCCCAAACCCCATACCGCACTCCATTGGCTCAGTGCCCTTTTGGACACTGGGCTGCAAATGTGACCGGGGGCCTGACATTTCCAACAAATGGTCTCGCGGCCCCGGACCCCTTGGCCTGGGTTCAGACCCCATTTTTGGCGGAGGACGTCCCTCCATAGTGGATCGGACCCCTTCTTTTGAGTTTGCCCAGCCCCACTCCTGCCACCCCAGTAATGTGCCCTCAGTCCCCCTGAGTCATTCAGAGAGTGTTCCGCAGTCACATATCTCTCTACCAGCCCCCAAAAGGTCATCCAGATTCTGGGGATCCCCTGTCCCACCCAGCATTGTACGGACTTGGGGAGTGCATGTATAAACCCGGTTTCCATCACAACTCGCTCGACTATTTGTGCAGGGTACAGGGTCTCCGGTTGTAACCATTTTTGGACCAGGTGGAACAGGTCAAACATCTGGGACCGGGGCGGCTTCTCCTTACTGTACCCCCAGCGATGTACCCGTTTGCCCAGACTGCAACGTCACTCCCAGTTGTGCCAGAATTCAGCCTTTAACTTACTGTACTCCTTGGCATCTTGAAGGGTCAGATCGTAATAGGCCTTCTGTGGTTCGCCTGTGAGGAAAGGGGCTAGGACCTCGGTCCACTGCTCTGGGGGTAGTTTCTCCCAGTCCGCTACCCTCTCGAACACCACCCAGAAGGCCTCGACATCGTCCTGTGGGGTAATTTTCTGGAGCGCCTCCCTTAGGGACCTCCTGCCATTGCGGCTCTCTCCGGTCATTGGGGTTGCCACCACTTCTCTGGATCGGACGGATCATCCAGCACCGCCATCTGCTGAACCAGGAGTTTATTGGTCTCTTGTTGAGCTCGCACAGTCTCCATGTGGGCTTGCTGCTACTGAGCCAGGACCAGGTGCTTAACGAGGTCCTCCATGCTGTCCGTCTGACTTTTTAACTCTGCAGCTGCCTTGACCCAGGACATGAAAGTTTTTGCTCTCAGGGATGGCTGCCCGCACCCGAGACACCAATTTGTAGGGGTAAACACAAAGGCACGGCCGAGAGCAAGTAGTTCAATTTTATAAATAAAGATTTATTTAAAGTTCAAAAAGTGTGCGCCAACAAAAAGCTTCTCTTCAGCATGTAATGCCCAGTGGCAAAATAATAAGTCCTTTCGTCAGGCAAAGAGATCTATAAACAAAATGCAAGAGTCTCCCCGACTTGTAGTTCAGGACCTCAGGCCTACACAGCCTCACAGTTCGGCAGCACAACAGCTTCTGATTTCAGTCAAGAAGCACACCTCCTAAATAAACTGCACCAGCTGCCTTTTATCGGGCTGGTAAGACTGGGCTGGAGTATTGGAGCAGCCGTCCCACCCAGACTCTTGGCCCTCCATAAAAAACCCCGACCCGAACTACAACGAAAAAACTGCTCAGCAGCATATTGCTGCTGGCAACACATTAAAGGGTTTTTTTTTATCACCGAGGCCAGCCACCTCGGTATAAATACCTCCCGTCTATGACGGTACCTCTGACCTTCCTACAATATATATATATATGAACTAGTTGTAATAGTAACTATGACAATAGTAACTATGATAAGCCGTCTCCAATGTCCCATATCAGGAACAGTACTTGAATAGACATCTTTGGCCTGAAACCAAATCGTCCCTATCTAGGCTAACTAATCTAGTTCTAGATTAGTTGGTGTGGCCAGCAGTTACTGCTCTGAGGTGAGGGTCCCTTCTGTTGGAGCTGATATCCAAGATGTAGACGCTCCTCTCTGTCTTTGGATCACATAGAATGTCCCTTACGTCACAGTGCTTTCCTCGCCAACAGCATTAATGCAGCCAGCCGAACTCTTCTCTCTCTCAGGAACTGAACACAGTTCATGGACTTACAGAATCAGGAGAGCTGAGCCGATCCGCGCCCAGCATCTGTCTTCTGCTTGATCTCTGTGTCCTTCACTCCTACTTTCTAAGATGGCTGCTGCCTCGTGTCTCTCTGTCGCATCATATGTCTCAGTCCCTATTTTGCATAAACCAGATTCTAAAAACAGTGGCATCTTGTGGTCAAACAGCAGAGTGCAACAGGATACTTTGCAATCATAAATTACCCATATGATTTTACTGGATGAACACAATAAGGCTGTTCCACTATCCCACAGTTATACTTGCACACATCTTAGAAAACTAAACACAGGTCTTCAGTGGATGTAGACTTGCTAAAACCCTTTGGTTTTTTCCTGTAATCCTAGACAGACTGGATGCTGTTGATACAAAGGCTCTCTGGGGGCCATATCATATTTCCAGGGCTTATTTGTCTACATTTAAGATAGTTATTAGTTGGCTGTAATTTTGGGGGTGTTGTTTCTGCGGGCAGAAGGGTAGATGTTTGATTGGTAGCATTTTTTCAGCATTTTGTCAAGGCTGCCTAAAACTTTTTCACAGTTTGTGCTGTAGATACCACAATCGCTACAGTTAAAACTGTTCGGATTGGAGTAATAAACATATGCATATACCGTTGTATACTCTGCAAATTTTTAAACCCTTTATAATCCTAGTCAGATGTCACATTAGCACCAAAGGCTCAAAGAGACAAAGTATTAGTACTGGAAAATTTGAAACTATAAAGCAAATAACAAAGCATAGCTTGCCTACCCATACATCATATCCACACAAAATCAATAACACTGCCTGCCCTTTTCACCTCCAACTCAAAAGAATTCACAAAAAAAACTAAACTGCAACATTTTGCAATGAGCAATGACATTTTTGAGTTTTCAATCTATGCCAGCAGGGATTGGGACGTCACAATGGTGAGCATGCTGGGAACTTTCTGAAAGGACACCTAGCAGCAACTTTGGAGCAGAGTTGGGCTCATTTATATACAGTTACGGAGCTTGGGATGTAATGACTACTTCAACTGGTTTCTGTCTTGAAAGATTTTCAAATGCTTTGATCCCTACATAATTATATAGTTAGTAGGTTGAAAAAAGACATATGTCCACCAAGTTCAAACCAAAGGGTGGGGAAAATGTGGGTGAATGGAGATGATAAGGATTTTTATAAGCTTAGTTTCCCCCACTGATGAATGCTTTGAAAAACCCCTAAGGTAAGAACCAATCTGCTCTAAGGAAGATTTAATTTATGATCCCAGAGTTGCCATCGGGCTGAATCTAGAATTTTATACATCTACATACATATTATATTCTTTAGTTTCAGGTAGTTATCTAAGCCTTTCTTGAAACTTGCAACTGTTCTTGCTGTGACCAGCTCATCAGGCAGGCTATTCCACTGATTTACAGTTTCTCATAGTCAAGAAGACATTTTGCTCTGGAGGTTGAATCCTTTTTTGTCCTCTTGCAATTTGAGGGGCTTTTTTTGAAATAGCTTTTCCATATACTTTTTGTAGGCAATTTTTTTACTTATATAAATTAACTATGTCTCCCCTGGAGCCATCTTTTCTCAGGACAGAGGCACGCTAGGCAGTTTTTTCCCGGGCTCAGCCCCGATAAATTGCCTGCTGCCCCAAATGTTTCCCTTTCCCTGCCCGGGCGCGGCCCTCATTCACTATAGTAGAGCGGAGCCGTGCTGTTGCGCAGGGTCAGGAGGAAGGCAGTGTCATCCTTTGAGCTGCCGGCTGCTTCCTGCTCAGTGCGCACTGCGCAGGGTCAGGAGGAGAGAAGCCGCAGCGTAAGCTCTCATGCTGCCGGGGCTGTCTATAGAAGAGGAGGAGGAGCGAGGCTGCAATACGACCTGGGTGTCGGTGCCTGCATGCTCCTCCGCAGTATGTGCCCACCAGGGGCGTAGATACAGGGGTCCCAGAGGGCCAGCGCTGCACAGTGGAGCTAGGGTGGCCAGGGTTAGGAGCCTTATAGCTCCATCCCCAAATTAGAGGAGCCACGGCCTTGTGATGGCAGCACCGAAGGTTATTTGCTGCACTCAACCAGGGTGGAGACCGAAGCTTCAGAGCAGTGTATGATTGTGCCAGTAAGCTGCTCTCCCGGCGTTATCACTTGTTGATGTATTACACTGAGGAGCAGGTCACAGTGTAAATCAAAGCTTTAAAATGTCGGGCGGCAGATATAGGACGTTTACAGGGAGATTCAGTGACTGAAGGTCCAGGCTCACTGCTCTCTGTGCATGAGAAACCTGATTACCTACGGACTACAGAGCAGGAAGCTTAATCACTGTGTGTAAACACCACGTACCTGCTGCTGGTCATTGATAACATGTTTACATATTAAAGAAAATAAAGGTAGGAAAACACTTAACCCCTATTTCCCAAATAAAAAACTCTATTTAGTAATATATATATATATATATATATATATATATATTAAGGTGGCAACAGCAGGAGGGTGGTACAATGGAGTGTCATCCGGCCAGTGTCTGGCATTGCAACCTTTCAATGTCCAAACACATGCCCCAAAGTGTAAGGAGACTTTGGGGAAATGAAAGGCCAAACTTCAATAGGTGTCGACAGTTTAGACTGTCGACATTTTGTTTAACATGCGTAAAATATGTTAGTATGGCTTCAGCCATTTCCTGGGTCGGCCTTTCATTGGGAGTGAGCATAGAGCAGGGTGGGTGCTCAATTTCCCATGACTCCCACTCCGGGGTTTACCTGGAGTATAAAAGTCAGCAGGTAAGCTGACTATGGTGGTTACAACCCCTGGCTACCTTCAAGCCTTGGGTGGAGTCCTGCTGGAAAACCAGCAGGGTGAACTTGCCCGACTGACAGTAAGCTGACCTCTGTTAGTTAGAGCCCAGACGGCAGGCGTTTTGTTTTTTTTTTGTGTTTGTGCATGCCTTGCACGTTGTAAATTTCTGTTTTCTGCTAAATAAAAATACGAAGCCCTGTATTTTCACCTGGAATACTCCCCGTCTCTGCCTGAACACGTGGAAGTCACGATCCCAGAGCCGCTAAAGCTCACATATGGTGAGGACGCATTGGGCAAAATAAAAGGAAGTACTCTTCTGAGATAGAGGAAAAACGTATGTCCTGGGCGCAAGCAGCTACCGCACGGTCAGCAGAGGCGGCTAAAATGGATGAGTTGGTGAAGCAGCTAATTCAAGCCAACGCTAACCTTTCCCGCTGATGGCGGCCAGCCCGCAGAAAGCGCACGAAGAGACCATCCGGGCGCAAGCTGAGACGAATCGCCTGCTTTAAATTTAGACCCACCAGGCCACGGGAAAGAGCAACAACAAAAGGTAACCCCACACACTGCAGCAACAGCTACAGAGCCTGGCTGCAAGGCCAGAAGTACCAAAAAGTGTCCGGTTCACGGCCCGCAGTTGGTGCAAGGTTCCCTGTGCAAGATGTCCGCGGATGACGACATCGAGGCCTACCGGGGACCTTTGAGCGGATAGCAGAGAGAGAGCAGCTGCCGGCGGACCCAGTGGGCGGGTGTCCTGGCTCCCTTCCTAACGGGCAACCGCAGAAGGCCTACTTCGACCCGCGTGTCCAAGACGCCATGGACTACAACAAACTGCGGGGGAGATCCTGGCCGACTGGGGTCACCCTGGCCGTACGGCCAGAGAGTACAAGCCTGGGGGTTTAATCCGGCCAAGCCCGCCAGGTCACAAATGTACGACCTGTTCCACATTACCAACAAGTGGCTACAGCCAGAGGAAACCCCCACACCTGCCCAGGTGGGTCGAGCGAGTGGTCTGTGACCGTTTTGTGCGGGCCCTTCCCATCAAGCTCCAGAGGTGCGTGGGGTTAAAACCCACCCCAAAAGCGTGGACGAATTGGTCGCGGTTGTGGAAGGGTACAGCGCTACAAAAGAAGTTCCTGCAGGGCCTACTACCCCGGGGAATCCGCAGACTCCAACCGCGGTTTAAGATGCTCCTGTCCCGAAAGGGGGTTCCGGGTATACGAAGGGGGGAGAGGGCCACCTACCCCAAAACGGGACCCTGTTTCTAAGGCCCGGACCCCTTAGTCTTTGGCGATGCCAAGACTGGGACATGTGGGGCAAAGTTGCCGGGCAGGGAGGAACCCATGGAATGTGGGATGGGGGAGGCGTACCCCCTGGTTTGCCCGGCGTCATATTCCACTGGGTCGCTGCTGGAAAGGACCGACAGAGTGCCCGTTACCATTAATGGGCATTTGGTGCAGGCCCTCTTGGACTCGGGGAGCTTAGTGACCCTTGTGCAAGCCCGACTGGTGAGCCCCGAGCAACTACTCTCACGCCGGATAGGGGTAAATTTTGTATCCATGGGGGCACCAGGGACTACCCCAATGCATACTGGCAAAAGAGACTGCCTGGGGGTCACCCAAATGAGGTGGCCGTGGTGATCAGTTTACTTCACAGCGCAGTTATTGGCTGTGACTTTCCGCTGTTTTGGGACCTGTGGGGAAATAAAAAATCATAAAATGTATAATGATGTACTTGCTGTAAATGAAAGTGTGCCAAAAGTGGTAATGTTGAACCTGTGCCTTTTCCCTTGTTGGTACTGGCTGGAGACCCAGAGGAGACCCCCTCTGAGTTAAAACTCTCCTCCTTGCCAGTCTCGAGAGGGAATTTTGGCACAGAACAATGAGGGACCCTAACCTGGTAACGCTTGGAAAAAGCGTAAAGGTCATTGATGGAGGACCCCAGGGAAACCCGGGGAGGAGTTGTCTACCCGCACTTCGCCGTACGGGACAATTTATTTATACCGGGTGAGAAAGACCGCCAACAGAGGTGGTGGAACAGTTGCTAGTACCCCGAACACATGTCCGTATGATCTTAGAGCTGGCACATTCCCAATGTGTTGGGGGGACACTTGGGGGCGGAGAAAACTTGGGAGCGGGTTGGAGCGTAACTTCTACTGGCCCGGCATCTACAATGGGGTGGATGAATTCTGTCAGTCCTGCCCGGAGTGTCAGGTCCCCGCCCCTAGAAACCCCCTTTCCGGAGTCCATTGGTTCCTCTCCCCATTATAGAGGTACCATTTGAGCGGATTGGCAAAGGATCTTGGTCGGTCCCCTCCCTTAAAACAGCTAGAGGCACCCATATCTTGGTTGTACTGGATTATGCCCCCCGCTACCCCCGAAGCTATAGCCCTCAGAAATACCTCCTCTAAAGGGATAGCTAGGGAGCTGTTTCAGCTATTCACCGTACAGGGATCCCCAAGGAGACCTGACCGATCAGGGTACCCCGTTTATGTCCAAGGTAACCAAAGAGCTATGCCGCCTGCTAAAAATTGCCCACCCGCGCACCTTTCCGTGTAACCATCCCCAGACCGATGGTCTGGTCGAGCGCTTTAATAAAACCTTAAAGGGCATGTTAAAAATGGTGGTGGACAAGGATGGTAGGGTTTGGGACACCTGTTGCCCTATCTTTTGTTTGCCATCGGGGAAATCCCACAGGCATCCACGGGGTTCTCTCCATTCGAGCTGCTATATGGGAGACATCCCGATGGCTCCTGGACATAGCCAGAGAAACATGGGAGCAAGAGGAAACCCTTACAGAAGTGTCATAGAGCATATAGCCGTCAGCAGGAAAAGGATCGCGGGGAGTTATGCCCCATTGTAAGGGAGAACATGCCCACAGGCCCAGGAAGCCCAGGGCCCCGGGGTTTACAACAGGACCGCAAAGTCAGGTCTTTTCAGCAGGGGGACAGGGTGCTCGTACTTGTACCAACTGTAGAGAGCAAGTTCCTAGCTAAATGGCAAGGCCCCTATGAGATCTTGTGAACGGGTGGGGTGAGGTGAATTACAAGGTTTTCCAGCCAGGAAAAAGAAAACCCTACCAAATTTACCATATTAAAACCCCATCAAACCCTGGAAGGACCGAGAAAGCCTGGTGGGTGCAAGAGGGAGTCAGGGGAGTCCCAACAAAGGAGTTAAACCCCCTGTCCGTTTTCGCGGAGTCCCCTTGTCAGAGGTCCCCGAGACAGGAGGTCCCCGGGAGTTTTCCCACAGAAGGAAACCGAGGGGGATTCTCTGAATTGCCTGGGCCGGACAGAAGTCATCCAACATGACATTTTTCAACCGAGCCCGGCCAAAAGGTGCGGCTGAGACCCTACAGGCTGCCAGAAGCCCAGAGGCAAGCCATTACCCGAAGAAGTGAGGAAAATGCTAGCCCCGGGGTAATAGAGAAAATCCCAAATGGGTGGTCCACCCATCTTTATTATCCCTAAGCAGATGGTAGCTTGCGGTTTTGTAATGACTTCCCCAAGTTAAATGGGAAATCTCCAATTCGATGCCTACCCATGCCAAGGGTCGCGAGCTGATCGAGAGGTTGGGACCAGCGAGGTATATGACCACCTTAGACCTCACCAAAGGGTATTGGCAGGTTCCCTCACAGATCAGGCCAAAGAGAAAAAAGGCATTTTCCCCCCCCAGGGAGGGACACTTCCAGTACGTCCTCCTTCCCGTTTGTTTGCCAGGGACCCCTGCGACCATTCAGAGGTTAAAGGACATCAACCAGCAGCCGCCTAAAAACTATGAGCCGCATACCGGGAGGATGTGGTGATCTAAAAGCGCCGATTGGGATTCGCATCTGGCTAAGCTGCAAAGCATCCTAGACGCATAGGGCCGCCGGTCTAACGGCCAACCCACAGAAGTTCGCAATAGGGCTAGAGGAGGCTCGCTACCTCGGGTATAATATTGGCCGAGGGTCATCAAAACCCAGGTAGACAAGCTCAGGCCATTCAAAAAATTGGGGCCCCAACCTGTGTCCAAAAAAACAGGTTAGAGCCTTCCTTGGCATTGCAGGTTAAATACAGGAGGTTTGTGCCAGCCTTTTTCCACAATAGCTGCCCCTCTCATAGATCTCACCAAGGGGGCAAAAAACCCCCCTAGTAAAGTGGAACCCGGGGTCTGAGCAAGCCTTTCTGAAACTTAAGGAGAAAACTCTGTAAGAGACCTTTTACTGGTTACCCCTGATTTCAGAAGGGAATTCATAGTACAGACGGGTGCCTCAGAGGTGGGTTTAGGTGCAGTCCCGTCCCAAAGGTTAATGGGGAAGAGACCCGTCGGGTACCTCAGCCGGAAGCTGTCGGCGGCAGAAAGAACTACTCGATTGTAAGAGAGGGAATGTCTGGCTCTGAAATGGGGAATAGAGGCGCTGAGGTTCTATCTGGTGGGGAGGCGATTTAGGGTGATGACTGATCACACCCCATTGAAATGGAATGGCCCAAAAAAAAAGTGAAGAATGGGAGGGTGACCCGGGGGTTTTCCCGGCCCTACAGGATTTTAAGTTCTGTGTAGAACACGTCCAGGGTCTCAACATGCAAAAAGCAGAAAGCATTATCTAGAGTACATAGTTTCGGGGGACAAGGTGCTCCGCCCCACAGGTCTGAGCAGAGGGGGGGGTATGTAAAGGGGGCAACAGCAGGAAGGGTGTACAAAGGAGTGTACATCCCGGCCATGTCCTGGCATGCACTTTCAATGTCCAAACACATGCCCCCAAGGTAAGGAGACTTGGGGGAATGAAAGGCCAAACTTCAATAGGTGTCGACAGTGTATTCTGTCGACATATTTTAATCATGCGTCATATGTTAGTATGGCTTCAGCCATTTCCTGGGTCGGCTTTTCATTGGGATGAGCATAGAGCAGAGTGGGTGCTCATTCCCATGACTCCCCTCCGGGGTTTACCTGAGTATAAAAGGGCAAACAGGTAAGCTGATTATGGTGGTTTACAACCCCCCGGCTTTCCTTCAAGCCTTGGGTGGAGTCTGCTGGAAAACCAGCAGGGTGAACTTGCAGACTGACAGTAAGCTGAACTCTGTTAGTTAGAGCCCTGACGGGCTGGAGTTTTGTTTTTGTTTGTGTTTGTGAATGCCTTGCACATTGTTCTTTCTGTTTGCTGCTATATAATATACAGAAGCCCTGTTTTTTCAAACCCGGAATACGTCTCTGTCTCTGCCTGAACACGTGAAGTCACGATCCCAGAGCCGCTAAAGTTCACAATATATATAATTATATATATATAAAATATATATATATATATATTATAATTATTGCACAACATTAGTAAGGGAACGATCACCCAGCATAATTGTGGACCGTACTTCGATGCGTAATTGCGCTGCAATATGCCTGATGTACGGCCCGCAATTATGGTAAAATCACAGCTCTTATTGAGTGCTATGAATTTACAACGTATTCCCCAGGAAGGTGAAGCTGAAGTGGGAAGTATGCTCTATGAATTCACTTTAGGGATATGTTCACATGGTGCTTTTCAATACATAAAACATATCCAAACACATACCCAAAGTGTGGTGCGTGTTTGGATACATTTTCTGGACTGCAACAATAGTTTTAAATAGAGTTTGTAATGCGTAAAACGGATCAAGAATTGACATGTCAGTCCTGTGATCAGATTTGTTTAACGCATCACAAAGACCTATGTAAAACACGTTACGTCTGAACAGTGATTCATGTTTTACATTGCTTTTAATGTAAAATCACACTAACATTGTGAAAAATATTTTTTGGGGTCCAAATTTTCAGAAAGGGAAAAATATCCAGACTCCCTTGGAAACCCCCTGTATAGAGTTTTTGTGTTATTTAACATATGTTAGTTTTTCAAAAAAAAAATTTAAGTAAAAACCTATCGTAATTCATTTTTGTTCACCCCCCCAAAAAAATGTTTTTAGTAATCAAAAATGATACTCCCCAATAATAATAATATCAAAGAATTCCAATTTTACCTGAAAAAAAAAGCCCCGCCCCTTTTCCACCCACAAAAAATTTGTATAGCTCCAAAATAATGTGACAAAAAAAATACTTTTTTTTTTTTTTTTTTTTTAAGAGGCAAATTGATTTTTTAATGTGGGGATGCATGTAAAAAAAGAGATGCGCCTGGGGTTAATAATGCAAAAGGGGCGGGGGCATTCCCCTTTATTGGGTTTGGGTATATTTAAAGGGTTTGTCCCTGTGATAGTACCTATGGTCCCCACCACTATTGCTCCGAAGCCCCACTCCACTTTGGTTTCACCCAAAATAGGACAGTGGGCTGATTTAAGTAAAGGGGGATGACTTTCCCATATGAAGGGAAACAAAAAAATTGTAAGTGAAAGGAGGGACCCTGGGAGCCCCGGAGTAACAGTGGGGGCATCAAGGAGGTAAGTATCACTTTTTTCCCCCACAGCTGGCTAAATTAAATGAATTTTTTCAAGAAAACCCTTTTTAAAGTGAAAAAATTTTTTTGGACGCACCATGCAGCATCCGTCAACCCCAAAACGTTGTTAAAACTGTGGTCAACAACTGTGAAGAACCCTTTGTCTTCGGGAGGGGGGCCAAAAGCTAAAGTTTTGAAAAGGGCCCCATGAGGTTGTACCCCTTGATGCCCGCGCAGGGGCCCAGCAGAGCAAGCGCCATTTTAGGTATTGGACGGGCCACTTGTTGTAAGTTAATATAATGTAATGAGTGCAGAAAGTTAACTGTAGCTAGCTCTGTGGTATATCTATAGACGTCAGTCTGTGGGCAGCTGCCCAGGGGCGTCGCTAGGACTTTTATCTGGCAAAAGTTTGGGAAAAAAAATGTTGCTCAGGGCTCCCGGGGGCCCTGGGCGCCAACAGTCTCTTTGCTGTTGGGGGCCCCTTTTGGGTCTGGGGGATTATTTATTTGCCCTTGGGTGTAATAGTTTTGGGTCGGGTTTTGTTGGAGTTTTTTTTTAGTAACAATATTCTGGGAGCAAATTTGTAAAAGGTTTTTTCATTGTACAGTGACTGCTAGGTGATGGACAGGATCTGTGGGGAAATATGCAAAAAATTTAGAAACAGAAACAAAAGGGTTTTTTCCCTTGAAAAAAACATGCGCATTTAAAATGGGGGTGTGAAAAATCCCGTGTGCCCCGGGCCCTACAGAGAAAACAAACATAGGGTCGGGGCCCGGGGTGTTTTAGGACCCTAGAACCCCCTTCTCGGAAAAAAATTTTTAATTATTTTAATCTTCCTCATTATAAGATGCCCCTTTCCCCCTTAAAAGTTTGATTGTTTCTTTGCACCCTTTAGTCCTTTAATCTATTTATAAATGGACCCCAAAGATTAAAAATTCCCAAATGAGGGCGTACCAAAATGTTTTTATGGGCGAATTTTACACCTCCCCCATAAAACCCAACCCTAAATTTCAAACCATTTTAGTTTTAGGACAAAATTTAATTTTTTGGGCCACATTGTAAATTTTAACCATGACCCAAATATGAAATGCAAAAGTGGTCAATAATACAATTTATGCTTGTTTTAAAAAACCCTTTTATTATGCAAATGTGTTGTGGGGGGTTAAAAGAGTGGGAGCAAAAACTTTGGAAAAATAAGCATTCAACTAGAGGTTTCTAAAGTATAGGCCCCCCTTAAATTTTTTGTGTGGGCTTCTATTGTTTAGGGCCCCCTTTTTTGATCCCCTTTTGCTTTAAAGGGTTTCTCATCATGCTTTTTCACAGAACCCCAGGCACTAGATTCCTGGGTTTGCGTGGGGGTAGTTCAGACAGTTCTTTTATATCAACTCCATTTACAGCTTTTAATTTCAGTGACAGAGTGCAGAAATATAATAAAGTGCAGAATTCCCGAATCAAAGAAACAATAAAAAAATAATTTAAACTCCTTTGTTTATAAAAGATTACACACTTGGGCCACATTTGAAACCTGTTTGGGCTAAAAATTAAATTTTTTTCCAAGTTTACTTGGGCAAAAAGTGAGTTTTAGACCAAAAATTTTCATCATGGGCCCCCTTTTTCTCAATTCAGACCGTCTTGATGAATCATTCCCTTTTTCTTGTTTAAACAGGGGGAGAGCCGGACAGTAACTAGAGAAAATGCTCATATCTCCTGATCAAAGTATTATCAAAAGTATATGGATGTACATGGAAAAAGTCTTGATTTAACATTCCCTTCATGTTGAAGGCTAATTTTTGTTGTGAAACAACCCCTTTAAATAACTGAAAAATCAAATATTTAAAAAAGCCATAAACTGTAACCCTTATGTTCTTCATTTTCAGATTCCCCAAATTTTTACATAAAAGGGAAGGGATTACCCGAGGAGAAGAAAATTTTTTCATTTATTGAAAATTACAGCTTTTGTAAAGACAACCGCCATAAGTGGATTTCAGCAACTGAGCCCTGTAATGTTTATAGAAACTGTACAAATTATACAGAGGTATTGGAAAACAGTGGGGTGGAGGATTACAGTTTACCTACAATTTCTTTTTCAGTTACAAACAGCATCATAAATGATTTCAGATTTTTCTTAAAAACTTATCCCCCCTGTAATGTATTTTTCGTAGCAAAATACTGTTTCATTAACGTCTTCTAACCATTGCGGCCACTAGGGGATGTTCTTTATAAGCTTTTTATAGCTCCTATTGACCAAAACTAGAGCAGTATACAGATTTGTTCTTTAGTGGAGTTAAAATCTGTTTTCTTAAAAAAAACTGTAGGCCAACTGTATTAAATATTGATACAAAAGAAACAACTGAGAATACTTGTATCAAATAAAATTATTATGATGATAGTTTTGTTAAATGTTAAGTGTATAGATGTTTATCTGGGTTTAAGCCCTAGATTGTGTCAAAAAACAACTGAATAGCTAATATATATTCATATATTACACTCACATATGAAGAATTCAATTCATTCCCAAAAAGACAAAAGCCATTGGTCGTCCAGAAAGACAGTACGTAAAT
Organism: Phyllomedusa bahiana; assembly: GCA_025379985.1. Lineage (NCBI taxonomy): Eukaryota > Metazoa > Chordata > Amphibia > Anura > Hylidae > Phyllomedusa > Phyllomedusa bahiana. The sequence goes on along the minus strand of JAODAL010061283.1, from coordinate 652 downwards.
ATGTGCAGTAATCATTAAAACCCCTTTAAAGGCCCCGATGTGTTTTTCCTTTCGGGGACACCCAAAAATGTTGCAAATTTTATAGAAATGGGGCTGTAGTTTTCACTCCCCTCCAGGAGTCTCTGTAATGTAGGGACCGAGGAAACCTTCGTCCCCGCCCCTTTTAACCTTTTTATTGCTGCAGTCCTAACCCTGGACACCCAAAGGGGATTCCCGGCCCATCGGGGTCACCAAGTTGTGTTTTTTTGAGCTTGCGCAAAAAGGGTGGGCGAATTCTAAAAATTCGGTTCGCCCCCATTTTGCCGGGAATTTTCCCACAAAATTTTTTTTTAGTGAAGTAAATTTTGGGGAAAAGCGTTAAAAAAAGTTTTCCCCGGATGCACAGAGCCCGTAGGGTGAGCTAGAAAGTTGTGCCATGCTTTAAAAAATGAGGGGAGCTTGGTTTGATCTTAACAATGCTGTGTTTTAGTTTTAAAGACCCCCACATGACTGCCCCCGTATTAAAACGTTCACTATAAAATTCCTGGGGATTAAGAGGCAAAACTGACCAAAAAAACTGAAACAGGAATGCAGCCCGATAAAGTCATGGGAGGGCCAGTGAAAAAAACAAGTGAGGGCTAAGATTCTACCCTAGGTCAAAAAAAAAAGTGGG
>JAODAL010061282.1:0-20417 GCA_025379985.1 Phyllomedusa bahiana | reverse complement strand
AGTTTACATTAATGAGCAAAAAAAAATGAACACTTTGGATCTTACCAGATCTTACCAAATGGCTGCAATGAAACAAAGAGTGAAAAATGTAAGGGTGTCTGAATACTTTCCATACCCACTGTATTAGGTAGTTACATAGTTACATACTACGGTTGAAAAAAGACACATGTCCATCAGGTTTAACCAAGGGTGGGGAAAATGTGGGTGAAGGGAAGGAGACAAGGAGTTCAAGCCCAACCTCCCCACTGGTGAATGCCCTGAAACCCACAAGGCAATAACCCATCTGCTTCAGGGAAGATCCCATCTCTGACCCCAGAGCCGCCACCAGCCAGGATCCAGAATTTTACATAGCTACATACGCATTAATATTCTTTCATTTCAGGTAGTTAACTAAGCATTTCTTGAAACTCCCAACTGTTCCTGCTGTGACCAGCTCCTCAGGCAGGCTATTCCACAGATTTACAGTTCTTACAGTGAAGAATGCTTTTCTCCTCTGATGATTGAATCCTTTTTTGTCTAGCCGAAGGGAATGTCCCCTTGTCTTTTGAGGGTGCTTTACATGAAATAATTTTTTCCCATACTTTTTGTAGGGACAATTTATATATTTATATAAATTAATCATATCCCCCTGAAGCTGTCTTCTCTCAAGACTAAATAAGTTCAATTCTACTAACCTCTCCTCTTAACTAAGATGATCCATTCCCCTTATAAGTTTGGTTGCTCGTCTTTGCACTCTCTCTTGCTCCATTACATCTTTTCTGTAAACTGGAACCCAGAACTGAACAGCATATTCCAAGTGAGGTCACACCAATGCTTTATACAGCGATGGAATTACATCCAATATCTTCCAGAAATATAAGTTAAGTTTTATTAGTGTAATAGAGTTAGGGCGGTGTATAGTATGGTGTTAGCTTCCAATTAAGCAAATTGGTTTTTAGTGGCATCTGAAACGTGCCCACCCAGAGGAGTTGGTTTGCATATGTACTAACAACGCTTGCAGCAACTTTAACTGGGGAGTCTAGAGTTCATGTCCATACAACTTCAATTTTAAACACTTTTTCTGTAGAAATATCAGGTCACAGCTCCTTGAACATTTAAAATGATAGTAGTTTATTAGTAGGTCATGCATGATGATCCAAAAGCATGCTACAATGTGTTCATTGTTTTAAGACTGTGTTCACACTTCAAGTGTATGTAATACAAGAGAAGTAAGCTCACCAAATTCTACAGGGAGTCATCCATCATGAGTAAACTCTTTACGTGCTCAGCTTTAAGCTGCTTTATTGTCAGGATAAATAAACTTTTAGAGTCACCAGGACGCTGGTCTTGGCATAAAAGCATATTCTTCATATAAATTCTATTTAAATAATGTGTGCCCATGTACTTCAAAATGTTCAAGGTTCTGTCTCAAATAAATACGTACTTTAAAAGTTTCATAACATATTGTGACAATAACATGTCAAAGGACAACCTTTAGCAAACATTTTACATCCATCTGAAAAGTGAAAAACATATTGAACATGGAAGAGATCTGAACAAATTCCAAACATTTTTTGGCAGATTCCTAAGCTGTCTACACAAAATATAAAAAGATGCCTTATACATTTTTTGTGTACATTTCTGGATAAGTATTCTAAATGGAAATTAACATGAACTAGCATCAGCAGGTGCTACATATACTATATGTAACGTGACTTTATTTTAAATAGTTGATTTTGATAATATAATTTTGAATTCCAGGCATTCACAATGGATACATTTTCAAAAAAAGTTTGTCTTTAACTGTCAGCTTTAACTTTCACTTTCGTAATAATTAAAATTGTTTTTGTGCATACAAGTTTTATGGTTACCAACTATATCTCCCTTCCTGAGTAGATATAGAGGAGGCAGTGACTTCACCATGGTCGGAGGGCAGAGTATTTATCTCTAAGGGAATGTGCACACTGTGTCTTGCAATACGTTTTGTGCCAAACGTATCCAAACACATACCCAAAGTGCAGTACGTGTTTTGGATCTACTTTCTGGAATGCGAAAATGTAACCTACAGTTTTAAATTGGTTTGGTGATCCGTAAAACGGATCAAGACTAGGGATGAGCGATTATAATCAACAAAGTTGAAATCGGCATGGTTTCTAGGTTGATCGGAAATTTCCGATCATGCGATATTTTAGGTGAGAATCTGCGCATAATCTATTACTATCGCACCATTTTTGGCGCTTCCTGTCATTTTGGCGGCCAGCAAATCAGCTTAGAGCATAGAGCAGGGTGAGCTGGGTGTGCGACGTCATGACTGTGATGTGTATGATTGTAATTGGCTGGGAAAATCACATCACCTCGTTTTGTATAGAACAGCGTTTCCTGTTCATCATCAGTGTTTCAATGTCTCTCACTAGAACAGGATGTGTGCTAGATCTCTCTCAATACAACTAAGCTCAGCTCAGAGACACAGTTCTCTTTATTCATTCAGACAACTATGCTTTTAGCTGTCAACATTAGAACATAGGTAGATTAGAGAATTTCAGCTCTTAGTTAGACAGAGACTTTTAAAGAAGCATCTAGCGCTGTACAGCCGCAGGGTGGAGGAGGGTGGCAGGCGAACACAGATAGACAGGCAGGCAGGCAGGCTTTTGAAAGGAGAGTGCATATTATGCAGCCCAGACTCTGCTTTGAACCTGCATTGAAATGGCTTTTTTTTACCAGTTTTAGGCCAGCATACCTCACACCTGAGGTGAAATAGTATCTTTTATTTTGTGCAGCACAGTTTTGTTCAAAAACCCACCTTGTACTTACATTAGGATACAGAAATTTGCTAGTAACTACTGTTGTATTTGATAGGTGCAAAACCCACCTTTTATTATCCGTATAACTTTTAAATAGGTGCTCTTCACTTTGGCGCAGTCCAGATTTGTTCGAAGACCAACCTTGTACTTATATTAGGATACAGAAATTTGCTAGTAATTGCAGGTGTATTTCATTTGTGCAAAACCCACCTTTTATTATCCGTATACATTTTAATTAGGTGTTTTTCACTTTGGCGCAGCCCATTTTTGTTCAAAGACCCATCTTGTACTTAAATTTGAATACAGAAATTTTGTGGTAACTGCTGTTGTATTTCATTGGTGCAAAACCCACTTTTTTTATCCGTATAACTTTTAAATAGCTGTATTGCACTTTGGTTCGCCCCAGTTTTTTTTTTCAAATAGCCACCTTGTACTTAAATTTGGATACAGAAATGTTGTAGTTACTGTTGGTGTATTTCATTGGTGCAAAAACCACTGTTTGTTATCCGTATAACTTTTAAATAGCTGTATTGCACGTGGTGCGGCCCTAGTTTTTTTCTAGCAACTGTTCTCGTTTGTCATTGCTGTAAAAAACGCAATTTCTCATCCGTGTAACTTCTGAATAATTTTATTGCGCTCGGTGAATCTCAGTTTTGCACAGATAGTGCACTTCTATGATAGTTTGTTGAAAACTATCAATTCCTAGTCCTACTGGGCAGTTGTAAATCCCTGGGACTGAAGGAAGAACACTGTTGATTTTGTCTTACGGTTCATCCACCAGACCGCATTTCACAGGTATTCGCTACAAACAATTCAGTTTCTAATCCTAGTTGGCTGTAGGAAATTAGAGGGATTTAAGAATAGCTGTGAATTGCCATCTTCAATAAGAGACAGTCAAAAACTCTTCCATACCTTCTTACATTTTTATCTTTCTGAACATGAAGCGAAATGCAGGTGATAAGCGAGCAAAGAGGGGTGTAGGACATGGAGGTAGAGGTACAAGAGAAGGTGCTCCTTCCAGTGCTGACGACAACACGCAAGCCAGCGTTTCATGCGACAACACAGGAGTACAAGAGATCCTGAAAGATTTCATTAAAAAACTCCTGAAAGACTGCCGAGGTGTTGCAAAGGCCAGAAGGCATTACTAAGTATTCAAAATGCCCATCAGGGGTTTTGAAAGCCTTCTTCCACTCGTCACCTTCCCAGGTGCAAACAAGATTGCAGGCCCCTCACAAGACTAACTTGGAAAAGATGTAGGCTCTTCGGAGATGGTTAAAGAGTTCTGTGATTACCAGCAAGGGGTAGCGGTTTTTAATGGTTATCTTGTTAAGACTGCAGGAATCTATACAAGGACATAGTGAACCGTCCTTCTTTTTTACAAAGAAGAACCTGATACTGACTGGAGAGGAGGACTTGCGGATACAGCCCTTCTGGAGGTTCTCTTGTAGCCAACATGGTCTTGGTCTATGGTATGGATAAGGGATAGACCCTGTCCAAGGGAATTCTAGTACCAGGCAGCAGGTCTATAGGACAATCGTAAGGATGATGAGGTGGAAGGATCTCAGCCTGTTTTTCTGAAAATACATCAGCAAAGTCCCAATATTCAGCAGGCAGACCCGGCAGTGGAGAAGTGGGGTGTACTTGGCGAGGTGCTGCAAGACAGCAGAACTGGCAGTTTTTTCCCTAGCGTGCGACTTGTCCCATCTTCCAATTAAGTATAGGGGCATGACGCTGCAGCCATGGAAGAACCAGGAGAATTGCTGAGGAAGAATAGGGTAACACATAGAACGTGATCTTCTCCTTGTGACACAGGTTCAGTGCAATACTGGATGGAGTCACTAAGGCATTCTCAGCACACGGAGCAGATGAAAAGCGGTTCATCAGGGCGAATCACTGGGAGGCGATGCTTCTTCACCAGGGATGCGTCCACAAAATTCCCGGCTGATCCTGGGTCCTAAAAAGGCAGAAACTTGAACCCACACTCCAGAACCAGACACGAGTAGCACGGGCCTAGTCAGTCATGGAGAGGGACTATTCACACTTAAGGACGCCTCTCCTACATGGTCTAGGGGTGTGTGCTTCCCAGACATTGTGGACAGTTTCTGCAGTAGTGTTCAGAACTAGCACAGTAAAGTCATAGATTCTCCTCATGTCATCTCAACCGTTCTTGCTAGGTCAGGGGGGCTCTGTCCACTTGCATGGGTTCCTCAACAGAAAATTGTGGAAGCAACAGTAGGGACCTTTGAAACACCGGAGCCAGACAGAGCAGTTCGCTTTCATGATGGAGTTCTTTCTGTCTGTCAAAAAAACGCACATTAGTGCAGATGGCCAAGTGAATAAGCTCAACAAAGGAGGAAGGAAGATCCTGTGTGAACAGTATGACCTTTACTCGGATTGAGAGCCCTTTTTTGAACGTGGCACATAGGGCAGCATCATTCCATGAAAGCTCTAAGGCCAGAGTGTGGAATTGAATAGCGTAGTCTCCGACAAAGGAGTCCCTTTGACGCAGGTTCAGGAGCACTGTTTTGGCACTGACTGCATGCGCTGGTTCCTCAAAGACATTATGGAATTCTGCTGAGAAAACCTGGAAGATAGCTGTCACAGGATTGCTTCTGTCCCAGAGGAGAATGGTACAATAGAAGAGAGAAGGTTGACTACAAATGCCACCTTGGAATGTTCGGTGGAAAGCTGGTTGGCCATTAGTTCCACATGCATGGAGCATTGCGAAATGAACCCCCTGCAGAGTTTAGGGTCTCCGTCAAATTTCGTCGGCAAAGACATTCGGAGCTTGGAACCGACGGATGTCACAGGAGCCGCAGGCGTAATAGAGGCCACCGGAGAAGGCTGCTGCTGCTGGGTGGAGAGGAGCTGCTGCATTGTGGCAGAAAGTTGATTGAGTTGCTGTGCCTGCTTCAAAATCTGCTGGGACTGCTGAGCCACGATGGACTGTGAGGTCAGCGACTCTCAGCAAAGACACCTTGGCAGGATCCATAGCCAAATCCAACTATAACAGTAGGCTTACCGAAATAGCAAACCAGAGGCATGAATTTACTGGACCACGTGGTATAAGCCACGCCAGTGCAGAGGAATCAAAGTAGGTCCGGTATTCACCAGAGAAGGATGGGCTTGCTGTGATGGAACACTGCCAGGTCGCTACCCCTAGCGCGACTTGCTTGCAGTGGCAGCTGAGGTGTAGCATGGTACAAAATCGCAAAGCAAACTTGGGGACAGGCAGGAAAGTCAGGACAGGTGGCAAAGGTTCATGGTCAAAAGACGGAGGCAAATGAAATTGGTACATGGACACAACAGGAACAACTTTAGGAACACTTTCTCGAATAGGCCAGGGCACTATGGATTCGGCGGGGAGGGGGAGTCTGAGGTAGGCTGGGTACTATAGTACCAGCATCCAGCAATTATCTAATTATCGGCGCGCTGACACTTTAAATTTCACAAGACCAGCGCGCGCACAATAGGGAGCGGGGCCGTGCCTGCTGGCCGACAGAGGCACCGCGGGGAGCGAGGAGAGGTAAGTCCTGGGTGCTGGAGCAGAATCGCAAGTGCGCCCATGGCCTGACATGCGGATTGCTGCGCCACTTGCCGGAACGGCGGGGACATGGGTGTGCCTGTGGCTAGGAGTTAGAGCTGCAAGAGCACCCGTATCAGCCATGATGCACAGGTCACAATGCCTTTAGAAATTAATGTTTATGTTTAACTATAAGAAACATGGTGGCTTACTGTTGTCCTAAAGCACTAAAAAGATGTGCAGTTTTGTGTGTGCTTGATTAATGTATGTGCGCCTTAAGAAACTACATAAAACAAAATGGAAGCAATGTACTATTTATGGCCCTGTCATTACCATAAGTGCTTAAACTACAGGATGTTTACTCAAAAGCAAACATGGTATTTCACACATCCTACTTCTTTCATAAAAAATTAAACCTTAACAGTATCCTAAGTAACAAACGATGCATTCAAATGACACTCACTTATCTTTCCAAACAAAGGAGCATAGAGATGACATCTGTTCATCACCATGACAAATGTATAATGGCTGTAGCAGGTCAATAAAAGATCCTATTAAACGAAATAATCTAAGGTCTTAATGTGTCTCACTTAGAAGTTTTTAAAGTTATATGATCATGATTCAATTGCCTTTTGTTTCCCCAAAGAAAAAACATATTGAGCAGTAGAAAGGTTTTTTTTAGATTTGTTTCAAGGAAATGTTAGACCAATTTGAAGCTAATGTGAAAAGTGAGCCTGTGTGACCTAAGTATCATCTGCTATGAATCAGGATCCTTTCTTATTGTCTCTAAAGACATCTCCCTGTGTCATTATAATGATGTATTGCAGATGTGCAAACTTCCAGTTTCACTCCCAAAAATTTAATAAAGCTGTATTTAACTGTGGCAAGTATCCAGTGAAAAATAATAGCTGGGAAATATTATTCTGAAGTATTATTGCCTCCAGCATGTACTGCTACTGATTTCTACCTTTATTCTGTAAACAAAACATAATGTTCTTTTTGTAGATCACTCAAAAAATGTCATTTTGAATTCTTATCCATTGTAACAAAATAATAAAATGTTTCATTATACTTTAAATCAAATTGCAGCATTCTATTTGATTCTGTTTTATTTTTTATTTACCTGTATTTTGCTGGCATTAAATGCACCACAGAGCACAAGCAATTTATAATGTTTGTTCTGGACAAAAACTATAGTAAAAGCACTTAGAGAGACGTGTATGATCGGGTTTTTCACCCTTTTATGGCGTAAAATGCGCCTTAGTGAGCTGGCCACGATGTCTAATGCGCCTAATGAATGTGTTAGGCGCATTGTTCGTAAGACTCGACACTTTCTAATGCGCCTAACATGAGGGGGCGTGTCACACCACACTCGTATTATTAGACACATATCTACCCATCTATCTTAAATTTATATATCTTACTGTATGTTTCATTCACATTGAGAAGAGGAAACTATTATTGAACCACTAAGTGCTTGGGAAAAAATTTAGTGTTTTGTGGCACCTTATTGGGTTTTTATGACTGCCTGAATTTTTTTTTAGGCTAGTTATTCACAAATTGCAAACAATATTTTACATGAAACTGGTTTTTAGCATTTTTGCAAAGTGATTGAAGAATAGATTTGCAGGATGAAACCTTGTTATAGACTAAATGTTTGTATTTTCAACCATAAATGTTCAATCATATTAAGATCTGGACTGCTGGCTGGTCATGTCATTTAGTTGATATCCCTTGCATGATAAAAAGCTTTAACACTTTTTGCAGGGTGGTAAGATGCAGTAACATCCTAAAAAATGAATTCAGCAAACCTATTTTCTATGCTATTAAACACGTTACCAACATGTGACATATGAGTACGAAGATATGGAGAGGGCTCACTCGCAGAGTCAGCTCAAAGGGGGGGTGGGTGCAATCTGTTAATTACATCTGACACCCAATACTAACAACTGGGATTAGAACCAGCTCTGATCCCTGCTGTTTACCCTTTATATGCTGTGGCGATCGTGGCCGCAGCATCTAAATGATTGAGGCATGGTGCGGTGGCCCTCAGATAAGCCCATTAGTAATGGGATCATGGGGTGCAGAGCAGTTACCACAGCAGCTAAAAACGTAATAAATAGAGATGGGCGAATCGATTCTAACGAAGTGGAATTCGTTTAGAATTTCAGGAAAACTTCGGTTCGGAACGAAGTCGAACTTTGGGGTACTTCGGGTGAACGAAGTGTGCTTTGATTGATAAAATGGCTGCGAGCAAAATGGCGCTAAAAGGGCAAAGAACACTGGGAGGAAGAAGGGCATACCTGCATGACATGTGCAGAGATAAGAAAAACCACGCAATTGTAACACCTCACAATAACCTAGGTGGGGCTCAATTCCTTTAAGGGGCGGCAATTACTCCAGGGTTAAATTTAAACGATTTTTTGCTAGTGTCTCAAAAATTCCTTATTTTTCAATTTTTTAAAAATTAAATTTTTCCAGCCAATTCACGCAAATTAATTCCCAAATGGGTCTAAGCCTTTTGTGTCTTTAGAAAAACCCATTTACAATACAAACCACTATTTTGTGCGCTCAATTCTTTGCGCAATTTACAAACCAGGGTTAATTAAGCGTTGTTTTGCTGGTGTGCTGACCCCAAAACCGTCTTTTTTCAACGCCAAAATATATAAATTTTTCCTGTAGCCTAATTCACAATCAAAGTTAATTAAAAACTGTATCTCTTGTTGTGTGGCGTAGAAAACACGCAATTGTAACACGCTACAAAGCTACTAGTTTGTGCGGCTCAACTCTTTGGCGCAATTTACCCTCCAGGGGGTTAAATTTAAAACGTTGTTTTGCTGGTGGTGCTGACCCAAAAACCGTCTTTTTCAAAAGCCAAAATATATAAATTTTTCCTGTAGCCTAATTCACAAGCAAAGGCTAATTACAACTGTATCTCTTGTTGTGTGGCGTAGAAAACACGCAATTGTACCACGCTACAAAGCTACTAGTTTGTGCGGCTCAATTCTTTGGCGCAATTTACATCCAGGGTTAATTAAAGCGTTGTTTTTGCTGGTGGTGCTGACCCCAAGAAACCGTCTTTTTCAACGCCAAAATATATAAATTTTTCCTGTAGCCTAATTCACAAGCAAAGGGTTTAAATTTCAACTGTATCTCTGTTGTGTTGGGGTAGAAAAACACCAATTTTAACACGCTAACAAAACTACTAGTTTGTGCGGCTCAATCTTTGGCGCAATTTACATCCAGGGGTTAATTAAGCGTTGTTTTGCTGGTGTCTGTATAAAATAAACCGTCTTTTTCAACGCCAAAATATATAAATTTTTCCTGTAGCCTAATTCATGCCGAAGGTTAATTAAGCCTGTTCGTGCTTTTACATTTAGTAAAACACACAGTGTTTTAAACGACACATACAAGGGAAATTTTTCCTGGCCATTTGTGGAGCGAAATTTTTATACCCCGGGGGTTACCCAAGCTTGTTATTTGGGTTCATTTGGAGTCAAAAACGGGGTTTTAAATTTTTTATAAATAAAAAGATATCATAAACAAACAGGGGTCTGTAATTTAAACAAACAGTATGTCAACAGAGAGGGGGGCAGGCTCTCCCACCGGGGCGAGTGGGAAAGGGGGGGGGAAAAAAAAAAAACATTCCTGGAACAGGCCCAGGTCGCACCCACAGCAAGGGGGGGCCGCAGCGGGGCCCACTCTGTGAGGCCAAAAACCCCCGCGTCATCTAGGGCCCCATTTTGTTTTCAGCAACCCAAGGGTTTTTGGATTGGTTACTAGGTCATCCTTTTTCCTCCCAGATAAAACTGACAACCCCAGCCAAAAACCCGGGGGAAAACCTCAACACAACCATTATTGGCAGGGCCCGGGAGGGGGTCACGGCCCTCACCTGTCCTCGCCCGCCTCGGGCCCCCTCCGGTTCCCCAGCCAAGATCTCCCTAGGTGGTCGGGGCCCCGCCCCCACTAATACGAGGTGAAAAATTTTGGGGGAGGGCATTGAGCACCCTATTTGGGCAGCAAGAAATGGGGCAAAAATCCCTCCCTTTTTTCAGTAGGCGGAAAAGGAAATAGATTGGAAGGGGCCCTTTGGTAGGTCATTTTTGTGAGGGGGTCACCCCCAGCATACCAAACCTTTAATGAGGCCAGCATGACAATGAAAAAACCAAATAAAAATGTTTGGAGTAACCGCCCCGCATTTGGGGATCCGGGTGAGGAAAGGGGCTTATCTCGGGAAGAGGGCGCAGCTTTGCGCGCCCAGGCAGCACGCACCCAAAAGTGGGTCGTGGGGGGCCGGAGTCAGCGGGAAAAAGCAGCATTGTGGGGGTCGGGAAACCCAAAGCGGCCAGGGGGAAAAAAACCCCGGGTTTCGCAGGCCCAAAAAGTACAGCACAGGGCCAGTAGGCAGCGGCGGCAAAATTTCCACTAAATGCAGCGTTGGCGGTAAAAATCCAAACCCCCGAGGGGGGGGGCGGAAAAAAAATTTTTGGCTTTTTTTGGTTTCTTTTTTTTGTTTTTTTAAACCCGGGGGGCCGAATTTTTTTTTTTGGGTTTTATTTTTTTTTTTTTTTTTTTGGAATTTTTTTGGGGGCCCGAAATTTAAACCCCCTTTTTTTGGCCCAGGAAATTTAAACTTTTAAAGCCAACCCCAACCCCTTTTTTTTCCCCCCCCGTAAAACCCCCACACCTTTTTTTCCCCCCCCAATTCCCCCCCCATCCCCCGGTGGGCCTAGTGGGGGGAAAAAAACCCAAAGGGGGCTCCGGGGATTTTTGCCCATCCTCCCGCCCCCCCCCAGCCCAAACACCCCCCACCCAGAAAAGCAGCAGCGCCCAAGTGGAATGCATGCCTTTGCAGCCAGTCAAGGCCCACCACCTCGTCAGAAGGGAGCTGTTTCTCTTTGACATCATCCCCCCGGTCCTTTGCCCCTTTCCCTTTCGCACTCTTTGGCCCCAAAGCAGTCTTTTCAGCGAGGCGATTCCAAAGAGACAACAGAAATTGCGCCAAAAACCATCCAAAGTGAAACAGCTGACCGGCCCTGTCCAATTTTGGGTCCCTGCAGCCCCCCTCCCTTTTTCCAAATGGGGCCCTCTGCACCTTTTCAAAAAACTAATGGCTTTTCCGAGCCGAGATGGAATTTCCAAGCCTTTTTTTTTTTTTTCCAAAAAAAGGCAAAACCCAGCACTTCATAGATATGTAGAACAGAAGGGGGGTCATTCCTTGAGCTTTTTGGTTTTTTCCCAAGGGCAGGGCAGCGCTGACGCGGGAGTTTAAACAAACGGCCCAGGGCCAGTAATGCCCTTTACTCCCCCACGGTGTAAATGTGCTTCCACCCAGGAAACCCAAAACAACTTGGACAGGAAATGCCTTTTTTCCCCCCCATGTTGTAAAACTCCCTGCTCCCTGCCCCAATGTCCGCCTCCCCCTCTTCCACCACCACCACCATTTTCACCTCCACAAGTAATGCTCCATAAAAAACCCCACGTGTAGGGCACAGCGTGCCCACGCATTTTCAAAAACCGGGCTTTCCTCGGCAAAACAAGTCACACAGGTTGGAAACTGCCCCTCATGCACCAAAAAAATCGATTTGTGTGCTTTCTCTCCGCCAACTGAAAAATCGGAACCATGGGACGGACAATGGGGGGAAAAGGGTGTCCGCGCTGAAACCAAGGGGGGAAGGGTCCAATGCCCCTGCTGGCGCACGGGGGTTAAATTTGGGTTTGTAAAAAAGGTTCCCCTGAAGTCTTCCCCCAAAAAATCTTCAAAAAAATTCCTGAAAAGGGCCAAAAACTGGGGCAGGGCATTTTATCCATTCGTAAAAACGCCAGGAACACCCCCCTTTCGGGGTTGTAGCGGCGAAGGGCCCCCCCCAAAAACACTTATTTTCGATTTTTTCCCCCCCCGGGGAAATTTCCCCAGCCTGCAAAATTTTTGGAAAACACTGATGAACAAGAAAGGCCTTTAAAACGTTTTTTTTTGATACCAGGCAGACAGAAGTACTCCCCTTTTTAAAACTTGATGTCACCCAAGGGGCCCAGCTCATGCGTGAAAACCCTGCCGTTTTTGGGGCCCTTTCGGGGAAAGGTGACGTTTTTTTGTCAGTCGCCAGGACTAGGGGAAAAATTAAAAAAAGCTTTCCCAAATGCTTCAGTCCTGGAAAAAGATGCTAAAAATCTGTCTGGGCAGGGGACTGGAGACGGGGGCGACTACATCTCGTGCCACATTAGCCCGGGTTTGGGGACTGAAATGGAGGAGGGGGGAGGGGGAACATTGGAGCAAAAAAGCAATTTCGGGTGAAATGTTTGGGATTTTCACCCAGGTAAACAAGAGGGGAGGACCCAGGGCAGCGGAGGAGGTGGATGGAGATGAGGAAGACGGGGCAGATGCCCCCCAAGCACCGGGGCAGAATACAGTGGAAAGGAGGCAGGGACCCCCTTGGAGTCATTTTTGGCAGATGGCCCCAGCATGTTTATTTGCCTGGTTTAGTGACAGCCGAAAGTCAGAAACCGGCAGAGGGATGATTTTCGGGCCCCTCCACCCTTTTTGGGAACCCTCGCAAAACCGGGTCCAAAATGGGGGGCCTTTTTTTTCCCCAGCAAATTGAGGGGAAGACAAACTCAAATACTTAGGGAAATCCTCCGTAATCAGTTGGCGCTGCCTATGTGGGGGCATCGTCCTTTTTCTGACAGGTCAAACCGGGGGGTTTTTCCCGGGCCCCTCACGTACAACTGCCGCGGCTGCTGGGGGAAATTTTTGGGGGGTAGGGGGCGGGGACCAGCTTCCATCAGTATAACCTAAGCTGGAGCACTGATGACAGTTTTCCTTAAACCCCGCCTATGAGGGGGAAAGTCCGCCAGCAGCACAGGACCGGGAGCAGTCCCCGAACCAACTTTTTTGGGGGCCTCCTTGGACAGCACTCTGCCCACCTCATTTTAGAAGATCTGCGGCCCTATTGGGAAAGCCAAACGGGATGGTGGCCGCAAAATTTTGCCGATTTGCAGTGGAGAAGCTGTCCTCCCGGGCCAGTAGTGTGGAAACAAGCGGGTTTTTCATGCGGCGGGGGCCATCGTTACCCCAAGGAAAAGCCCCTTGTCCAGGGGAAAAAGGGGGAACACTGACCTTTGCCCAAGAAGCCAATTTAGGGGTGGTCGGTCCGGTTTCCCCACAAAAAGACATTTTGGGGCCCCTCTGGGGTTCCAAATCCCGTTTTTGGGCCCATTCCGAAGCTTTTCCAACCCCCCCCTTTATCCAAATCCCGCCGGCCAGACCCCCAACCTTTTTAACCACCTCTTCCAACTGTTTTGCCCCCCTCCAAATGTCATTTCCACTGCCCAACCCCATTTCTGCTGCCTGTTGGGGAACCCCCACACTGGTTTATTGTGCCACCTTGGTTCTGACCCCCCCCAAAAGCAAGTCCCGCCGACCTTCGCGTCTCCCCCCGTTTATTGTGGCCCCTTTGTGGCCCTTTCCTTTTTTTTTCCCCTCCAGAAATTTCCCTTTTGCCCCCTGCCCGGGCCCCATGCTGCTGCCCTCCTCCCCTGACCTCCACACTGGTGGGTTGGGGCCACTCTTTGGCCCCAAAACTTTTTTTGCCGCCTCCAGAAGGGCAATTTTGCCCCCTGCCTGATCTTTATACTGCCCGCCGCCTTTACCCCCCACACTGTTATTGTGCCACTCTGTGGGGCCCAATTTGTTTTGCCCCCCTCCAAATGCCCTTGTGCCCCCTGCCTGATCTTTATCTGCTGCCGGTGCCCCACACTGTTAATTTTGCCACTCTGTGGCCTAATACTGTTTTTTCCGCCCCCCAGAATGTCTTTGTGCCACTTCCTGATCTCCCTCGCTGCTTTTTTGACCCTCCACACTGTACATTTTTGCCCCTCTTTGGGCCTAAAAACGTTTTTTGGGGGGGCCCCAAATGTCAAATTTTTCCCCCTGCCTGATCTCATGCCTGCTGCGGACCTCCACACTGTAACATTGTGCCAAATCTGTGGCCCCAATACTTTTCCCGGGGGGGGGGTTATTGGGGGGGCCCTTCCCGGGAAAAAACCTTGTGCCAAATGCCTGACCTCAAACTGCTCCGCCCCTGACCCCTTCCCCCACGTGTGATTGTGCCCCTCCCCTTTTTGGGCCCAAAAACTGGGTTTTTTTGCCCTCCAGAAAGGGCCAAATTGGGCCAAATGCCTGATTTTCATACTGCTGACGCCGTGACCCCCCACACTGTGGGGATTGGCCACTTTTTGTTGGGCCCAATACGTTTTTCCGCCTCCCCGAATGTCATTGTGCCCCGCCGGGCTCATGCCCGCTGCTGTCGTACCTCCACACTGTATCATTGTGCCACTCTGTGGCCCCAAACGTTTTTGGGCCCCCTCCAGAATGTAAAATTTTGGGCCCCTGCCCACCCCAACGCTGCCGGGCCGGACCTCCACAAATGTGTGAAATTTTTTTCCACTCTTGGCCTAATACTGTTTTGGCCCCGCCAGAATGTCCTTGGGGCCACTGCCGATCCCCATGCTTTCTGCTGTCGTTGGGCCCCCACACTGTGTGATTGTGCCTTTTGTGGGGTTCCTCCCCGTTTTGCCACCCCCCAAATTCCCTTTTTTCCACTCCCCAAACCCCAACCCGCTGGCCGGGCCCTGGGCCTCCGCTCTCAGTCCTTTTTGCCCCTCTGTGGCTTCCTCGTGTTATTGGGCCCCCTCCCCGAATGTCCAAATTTTGCCCTGCCCCGACCCCATCTGCGTTGGGGCCGCCGTTTCCCCTTTCCCCACTCTGTCACTAATTTTTGCCACCTGAGCTCTCACTGTTTTTTTCCACTTTCGCTGGCAGACTTTTTAGGCTACAAATTCCCCTTGATTTTTTGGTCAGTTTTTGCCCCCTTAATTTCCCCGGAAATTTTAAAATGAAAACCCATTCTAAGAGCGGGGGCAGTCATTCCCGCGTGTCCCTACTAAAAAAACCCAAAATTGTATGAAAAACCAAAACCAAAACCCCCCTCTGCATATTAAAACATTGGGAAAACTTCTACACCCCCTGCAGGGTCGTGCAAACCTGGAAAAAGCTCTTTTTAAAAGCGATTTTTTGCCAATAAATTCCCGAACGAAACCCAAATTTTTGTCGGAAAAAATTTGGGGAAAAGGGCCGAATCGAATTTTGAGAAATTTCCCATTTTCTAAATAAAAAATTTTTTCCAAAAGCTGCCATTTAGTCTTCTGTTTACTTTCCCCGCTTCAGACAGGGGAAAAAATAGAAACACCATCTTGGGCATTTTTTTGCATTTTCTACACTAACAAGCAAAAGGGGAACAATGTTTTTGAATATTATAACAAAAGGGATTGCCCCCCATTTTATAAAAAATCACCTTGGCTATCTCAAAATAAAATTTTAAAGGTTTCAACTATTTAGCATATGTTTTGGTTTTTTCA
Organism: Phyllomedusa bahiana; assembly: GCA_025379985.1. NCBI lineage: Eukaryota > Metazoa > Chordata > Amphibia > Anura > Hylidae > Phyllomedusa > Phyllomedusa bahiana. The sequence goes on along the minus strand of JAODAL010061282.1, from coordinate 4,697 downwards.
TAGCTTTTTGTTTTCATATAAATAAATAAAATATATAAATATATATATATATTATTTTAAAATATATAAAATAGAAAATTATATATATATATTCTAATATAAAATTTTTGGTTTTTGTTACGTTTTTCTTTTTAAAAACCCAAATCTTTTAAAAAAATTTTTATTTTGTTAGTATTTTTTAAAATCCTTTTTTGGGGTTTCAACAAGCCTGAATCCTTCTGGCCCTGCCCTGTTAGGATTCAAGCCCTTCCCTTTACCAAAATCTAATCCTTTCGTTTCTTCCCAAAACATTCCCCAAATGTTGGGCATATTGATTTTTCCCCCACTTTTGTACAAATACAGCTTTTCTTTAACCCCCTAAACCCAAATGTTTTAATTGCGTTGACAAACTGGGGGTTTTGGGGGAAAGTCCCGCAAACCTTTTGTTCATTGTTAAATTTAACCATTTTTTTTCATCAATCTCGAGTAAAGCTTTTGGGGCGGGCTTGCTGGAAAAAACTGTCATTCTTTTTATTCCCCAAAGTAAATTTGAGTCCCTAAAGAAGTAACTAATCTTGTAGGGTTTCTAAAAATTTTAAAATTTAACATTGAGATCAACACGATCCTTTGTCAAGTATCCAACCTTTTGGGTTAAAAAAAAACCCCGGGATCATCAGGGTTCTTCCCAAAAAAAATGACATTTTCCCTTTAATTTCTCATCCGTTTTGGGTACTTTTTTTGGGGGTTTTTTTCCAATTTTAATTTTTACCCATCAGAGTCCATCCTAAATTACTTTTTCTCATCATTCCAAATCACTTATTTCCAATCCTCTACTGCACACTTTTTCTTTTTGCAACCTTGTGCCAACGCTTCCTAATGACGATACTGAAGTTGAAGCTTCTTCACCTTTTTTGGGACACCATTCCAGATGTGTGTAATGCATGTTACAAGGTGCTTGCATGGACATCTGTAATCTCAATATTACAAACCATGTGAGCCACCTCCACTGCCGTGTTTGTCGCACCAGAATTGGTAAAGCTTGTGATGAGCCAACTTGTTGCCCGCGGATATTATATTAAAATTTTTTACCCTTTTGCTTGTCAGTATATATAATACAAAAGGGTGTACAAGTGATTGTGTCTCCTATGGGAACTACAAGCAAATGTGTGAACTTTTTTTAAGTTTTAAAAATAAAAAAGTTAAAATTTCTAAACACCCCGCTTTTGCCATTTTACAAACACATTCAAGAAAAAGTAGAATAAAAATTAATCAAAAAGTCCAATGGTTTCCAAATTGGCAGCAATATTTTTTTTTTTTTTTTTTTTAAAAGTCCTCCTCCCAACCGGGGTTTGGGAAAAAAACAAAAGCACAAAAGGGAAAAAAAAAACAAAACCAAACCTAAATTTTTAGAAACACTAGAATCAAAAAGACCTGCAAAAATACAATACCACTTCATTTGCCCAAAGAAAAAAATGCAAAGCCCACGGTAAAGGAAAAAAATTATTGATAAAAACACGTCAACGTTTTCTGCCTGTCTTGACCATGCACTTACCTCCTTTTTTTTTTTTTTTTACATTGGATACAATAAATATTTGGCTTTTATAAAGTGGAGTGCTGGATTCCATTTTCTACTTTTTGCTGTATCCCCCACAAAATCCCCCACAAAAATAGCGCAGGTAAATTTTTTTCATCCACTTACAATTTTGAAATTTACAAGTCAATCCTAGAAACCACCGCAAAGCCCCAACAATTTTTTTTTTAAAAAACCCTCGTATTTCCTATTTTGGAGGGAAAAAATTTTAAAAAAAAGGGGGCCCTAAATATGCACCTATTTCCCAGTTTTGGGTTTTTTTTTTCCTTCTCTTCCAAGAGCAATATTTTTTTTTTTTAATTTTCTGTCTAAAATAAAACCATAAGGGGGTCTTATTTTTTTGTGGATCAAGGGTAACTTTTTTATGCCTTTGACTTGCTTTAAGGGGTTTGGGAAATTCGGGCAAATTCTATATGAAAGGGGATTTAAATCTTTATACCCATTTGCAAATTATAACCCCCTGTTAAAACATAACTTTTACTAAACTATCTAAAATATAAAATCCTAGCCCCCTAAAAAAATTTCCCACTATATCCCCAAAAATGAAACAGCATACGTGTATTTATCCGCAGGGGGAGTAATCCGCCCCCCCGATAAAGGACGGCCCCCGCTTTTATGACAGATAATATCACTAAAAATTTTTATAAACACCTTAAAATTCCCAAAGCAAATCCCCGACGCTTTTCCCCCCCCGTACAATTTTGGGGTTTCCTCGGGGGTTTTCAAAAAACTCCGCTGAGTAAAAAAGTCCCTTTTTATACAACGCAAATAAAACCCTTTCTTGAATAAAAAAACCCTTTCCAAATTTAAATTCAATAGGGAACTGATACCTATTTTAAGATTTTCCCCCATAAAAAATGATACTCCCCCCCCCCGCAGCCCCCTTTGGAAATGCTGGCACCCGGGATAAGAGGATAAAAGGCAAATCGTCTCTGTTTCCCCTTTAAATTTCCCTTTCCCAAGGGGCCCCCTCAAATTTAAACCCATAAAGCCCCTAAAAATATTCCAAATTTTGGTATTTTCCTCCTTTATTAACCTATTCCCGGGGTTTCCTTTTAAAAGGGTTTTTGGTTTAACCCCCGGCGCCCCGGATATTAAAACTGCGCATTTTTCCGGAAGAGAAAAGCATGCCCTTTTCCCGGGTTAGTGCCGCCGGAAAATTGACACTCCCAAATTGTCAGAGCCGGCCCAAAACCATGCGCCCCCCCGGCTTCAAAAAAATTTCACGGGTTTTTTGGTTCCCCTACCGGGGAAAGAAGTTTAAAATTGCATTTTCCCCCGGGTAGCGCTGCCGGGAATCGCCCAACTGAACATTTTTTAAAAAGCACATTTCCTCGACCCCCTGCGCGGGAGCCAAAATACTGCCTGACCAAATACAAACCCCTTTCCAAAAAAGGGCAGCACAAAAAATAACCCAGGGCAGTGCACTCGTTCCCCCGGACGCCCCCCCAAAATACTCACATGTATTTTGTTTGGGAAAGCGATTGTAAGGGGCGTCTCGCCCTTAATTTTCTCAAAATTTCCCAAGAAATTTAAACCAAAAAACCCACATGTATGGGTTTTAATTTAAGGCTTAATACGGGGCCAAAAAATTTTTCGGGGAAACAACTTTCACTGCCCTCAGCTACTTAAAATTTTAATGGGGATGGAAAGGTTTTAATAAATAAATATAAGAAAAAAAAATAATATGGTTGGGTGATACATATCCAATGGTCAGTTTTTGAACACCCAATAGGGTCCTCAAAGGAGAGGCAAAACAAAAAACAAGCAGAGAGAAACGGGCCCAAAGCAGGTCTATTCAATAAAAGCCAACCAAATTGCAAATTTTAAATTTAAGGGGCCCTTTGGTTTAAACCCAGAATCCAAACGGTAAATCCTTTTGGGCCCCCCCTTTGCAAAAATTTTCGTCTACCCCATTCCCCCCCTCGGGGGATGGTCTCACGACCTCTAAGATCAGAAAACGCAGAGATTCCCAACCCACCTTTAAAGTTTTTTCCCACACATGTGGGCCCTTACTGGCGGTCCCCCCCAATTTCGAATAACCCCCAAGTTTCTCCCCCCCCCCCCCCTTCTTTAAAAAATTTACTCCTTTTTTTTCCCAATATATTTAAAAGGGGGCAGTGGCAAATACACATGAAAAACTACTCCTTCTGTCCAACATTTGGCAAAACAAGAAAAAAAAATTTTTGTTTTCCTTTAAGAGGCACTTGTGAAGGAATTTAGTTTTTTTAATATATATTGGGCACTACCCATCTCGCCCGCTTTTAAAAACTTTAAAATCGGCCCCTTTTCCCCAGCCCCCGGTGCCTTGAGAGGGTTTTAAAATTATAAAGACTAGGGAAACATCAATCCTTAAATAGATCTACCCCCTCCGATGGGGTTATCAGGGGGTTTTTAAAGGGAAAGATATTTTTTTTAGATCCGATCCAACTTAAAAATTTCCCCCAGTATTTTTTAAGGATATTACACATTTCTAAATTTCGGGTCTCAAAATTTGCAACTAACGTGCCTTTTTTGGTTGTTTTATTTTTTGGGGTTTTCCCTTTTGTAGCAAATTTTTCCTTTAATTCTTTTTTTTTGTGCATCCCCAAAAAACTGATTCAAGGATTTTTTTGAGGGATATCCCGATTAAGAAATCTCCCCCTCTTAAAAATACCTACTGCCTCCTAAAGCCCCTCTTTAAAGGGGTTGGGGAAACGATTTTTTACCCGAAAAAGGGTTGAAACGGCAAGGTTTTTTTTTTTAAGTGTTTCAAAATTTTCCAGATCACATTTAAAGGTTAAAATCGAGCATCTCTATTAAATCGCGGCCTTTTTCCCCGGCTTTTTTCCTTTTGAAATTTTGGGGGCCCACAAATCAATTATAGAATAGACCCGGGGTTTAAATGTTTTGTGCGCGCCCATGACTGGGATTTTGTAGGGTTGGGTTTTGGGGGAAAAAAATCACATAACCTCTTTTACATAAAACAAAGCGTTTCCTGTTTAAAACCTCAGTGCCCCTCTCAGCCCCTCATGGGGAAAGGACGTGCGCTCTGCCTGTGGCCACACACTCAGCAAAAATTAGTCTATTTCTGCACAAGAAACCTTGCTTTTTACGGACCCTTTCCCAAATTTTGTTATATTAGAGA
>JAODAL010061281.1:0-20419 GCA_025379985.1 Phyllomedusa bahiana | reverse complement strand
AGTTAAAATACTCGCGATCTGAATCGAAAAAACGTGTTGTTCGATGAGTCTTTTGACATGGTTTTCAATGTGGATTTTAGGTTGTTTTTATGCTAGATTTGTAGACAGAAAAAAAGTCCCATTCATCACTATGGGATTTTGAAAGCGGATCCGAAATAGAAACGTTTGAGACAAGGTTTTTTTTACCTGAAATATGGGGAAAAAAATTAACATGTTCCAAGTTTTTTGTATCCAACCTCAAGAAAATCCAAGTTGTGTGGACTGCAACTCGGATTTTCAATTGAGGTCTATGGAATTTTGAAAGCAATATTTGACAAATTTGAAAATCCAAATCCACATCAACAAATGTCTGGAATTGTGTGTTGTGTAGATGAACACTAACTTTATTTGCTGCCTAATATATCACTCACTATGACGAGTGCCATTGTCACACAATACTGAATGTTAATATGCTCAGTATGCTATAAGCACATACCTTACAAATAGTACTGATGCATACTGTAGTAAGAAGTGTATAAATGTATAACCACATGATAACATTATTGCATCATGATTAGAGATGGGCGAATTTCCCGAAATTCGTTTCGTTCACTTCGCCGAATTTTTCGGCAAAAAATAACTTCGTTCCGAATTACTTCAGCACGAATCACGTTAAAAAAACAGCTATTTCCAGGCGCACAGAGCCTGCAGGGTGCTGTAGAACGTTGTGCCATGCTTAAATATGCAGGGGGGAGCTTGGTTTGGTCTTCATACAATGTTGTGTTTAGTATGACACGCACATGACTGCCGCCGCTCTTAGAATCGCTTCACAAATAAATTCCCAGGGCACTTAAGAGGGCAAAAACTGACCAAAAAACTAAAGGGGGAAATTTGTAGCCTGATAAAGTCATGCGAGTGACAGCTGGAAAAAAAACAAGCTGAGGGCTCAGGTGGCAACATCAGTGACAGAGTGTGGAGATGACGGCGGCAGCCACAGCAGCATGAGGTCAGACTGTGGCACAATGACACAGTGTGGAGGTCACGGCAGCAGCCACAGCAGCAGCATGAGGTCAGACAGTGGCACAATGACACAGAGTGTAGGTCACGGCAGCAAGCACAGCGGGCAGATGAGGTCAGACAGTGACACAATGACACAGTGTGTAGGTCAAGCAGCACCCAAACAGCAGCAGCATGAGGTCAGACAGTGGCACAATGACACAGTGTGTAGGTCACGGCAGCAGCCACAGCAGCAGCATGAGGTCAGACAGTGGCACAATGAAACAGTGTGTAGGTCACGGCAGCAGCATGAGGTCAGACAGTGGCACAATGACACTGTGTGTAGGTCACGGCAGCAGCATGAGGTCAGGCAGTGGCACATGACTTTAGAGGGGGCAAAAACAGGAGTAACCCACAGAGTGGGACAAGGGAACAGTGTGGAGGTCACGACAGCAGCAAACAGGAGCAGCATGAGGTCTGACAGTGGCACAATGACACAGTGTGTAGGTCACGGCAGCAGCCACAGGAACAGCATGAGGTCAGACAGTGGCACAATCACATTCTGGAGGTGGCAAAAACAGGAGTAGGTCAGACAGTGGCACAATGACACAGTGTGGAGGTCACGGCAGCAGCCACAGCAGCATCTTGAGTTCAGACAGTGGCACAATGACTCAGTGTGGAGGTCTCTGAAGCAGCATGAGGTCAGACAGTGGCACAATGAAACTGTGTGTAGGTCACGGCAGCAGCATGAGGTCAGGCAGTGGCACAATGACATTCTAGAGGTGGCAAAAACAGGAGTAAGCCACAGAGTGGGACAATGACACAGTGTGGAGGTCACGGCAGCAGCAACAGGAGCAGCATGAGGGCAGACAGTGGCACAATGACACAGTGTGTAGGTCACGGCAGAAAGACCACGGGAACAGCATGAGGTCAGACAGTGGCACAATCACATTCTGGAGGTGGCAAAAAAGGGTAGGCCACAGAGTGGGCAATGACACAGTTGTGTAGGTCATGGCAGCAGCAGAATGAGGTCAGACAGTGGCACAATGACAAAATTTGTGTTGGTCAGGGGCAGCAGCCACAGGAGCAGCATGGGGTTTCAGACAGGGGGCACAATGACACAGTGTGTAGGTCACGGCAGCAGCCACAACAGCAGCATGAGGTCAGACAGTGGCCAATGACAGAGGTGTGTAGGTCACGGCAGCAGCCACAGCAGCAGCATGAGGTCAGACAGTGGCACATTGACATTCTGGAGGTGGCAAAAACAGGAGTAGGCCAAAGAGTGGGACAATGACACAGTGTGTAGGTCACGGCAGCAGCCACAGGAACAGCATGAGGTCAGACAGTGGCACAATGACACAGTGTGTAGGTCACGGCAGCAGCCACAGCAGCAGCATGAGGTCAGACAGTGTCACAATGACACAGTGTGTAGGTCACGGCAGCAGCATCAGGTCAGGCAGTGGCAAAATTGACATTCTGGGGTGGCAAAAACAGGAGTAGGCCACAGAGTGGGACAATGACATAGTGTGTAGGTTCACGGCAGCGCCACAGGAGCAGCATGAGGTCAGACAGGGGCACAATCACTTTTCTGGAGGTGGCAAAAAAGGAGTAGGGCCACAGAGTGGGACAATGACACGGGGTGTAGGTCACGGCAGCAGCCACAGGAGCGCATGAGGTCAGACAGTGGCACAAGGGACACAGGTGTAGGTCATGGCAGCAGCAGCAAGAGGTCTGACAGTGGCACAATGCAACAGTGTGGAGGTCTCGGCAGAATCAGCATGAGGTCAGACAGTGGCACAATGACACAGTGTGTAGTTCACAGCAGCAGCCACAGCAGCAGCATGAGGTCAGACAGTGGCACAATGACCAGTGTGTAGGTCACTGCAGCAGCCACAGCAGCAGCATGGGGTTTCAGACAGTGGCACAATGACACAGTGTGGAGGTCCTGGAAAAGCAGCCACAGCAGCAGCATGAGGTCAACATGGCACAATGACATTTCTGGAGGTGACAAAACAGGAGTATGCCACAGAGTGGGAAAATGACACAGTGTGGAGGTGACGGCAGCAGCCACAGAAAGCATGAGGTCAGACAGTGGTAAAATGACATTTGGAAGGTGGCAAAACGGAGTAGGCCACAGAGTGGAACAATGACACAGTGTCTAGGTCACGGCAGCAGCCACAGGAACAGCATAAAGGTCAGACAGTGGCACAATGACACAGTGTGTAGGTCACGGCAGCAGCCACAGCAGCAGAAATTGGGTCAGACAGTGGCACAATGAACAGTGTGTAGGTCACGGCAGCAGCAGCATGAGGTCAGACAGGGCACAATGACACAGTGTGTAGGTCACGGGCAGAAGCAGCATGAGGTCAGACAGTGGCACAATGACCCCGTGTGTAGTTCACGCAGCAGCCCAGCAGCAGCATGAGGTCAGACAGTGGCACAATGACACAGTGTGTAGGTCACGGCAGCAGCCACAGCAGCAGCATGAGGTCAGACAGTGGCAAAATTTGACACAGTGTGTAGGTCACGGCAGCAGCCACAGCAGCAGCTTGAGGTCAGACAGTGGCACAATGACATTCTGGAGGTGGCAAAAAAGGAGTAGGCCACAGAGTGGGACAATGACACAGTGTGTAGGTCACGCGCAGGGGAAAGCACCCAATGAGGTCAGACAGTGGCATAATGACATTCTGGAGGTGGCAAAAAACAGGGAGTAGGCCACATTGTGGGACAATGCCACAGTGTGGAGGTCACGGCAGCAGCATGAGGTCAGACAGTGGCACAATGACACAGTGTGGAGGTGGGGGGCAATACCAGTCACTGGTAAAGATGGTTGTTGGCAGATGGAGAAATGGAAAAGCAGATGTGTGTCATCAGGAGGGTGGCGGCATCAGATTAGTTGCTGTGGCAGGTATTTTGATCCCAGACTCATTTCTCCACAGTTTGGGTGAGGCGGTCATGGCTGATGTAGTCTGACGCCTAAGGCATTGGTGTGTGGAAATCCTGGCCAATCCACCCCTGATTCATTTTGACAAAGGTCAGTCGTTCCACATTTCCCGTGGCAAGCGGGGTTCTCCTTGGGCTAACGATGGCCCCCGCCGCACTGAACACCCGCTCTGATGCCACACTACTGGCCGGGCAGGACGCTTCTCCACTGCAAACTCGGCAAGTTGCTGGCCACACAAATCCATTTGGCTGCCCAGTAGTCCAGCGGATCCTTTAACTGGGGGGCAGGTGCTGTTAAAATAGGGCCACCACTGTTGGTTCAGGGACTGCTCCTGGTCCTGCTGCTGTGGCGACTGCCCTCCTCACTAGGCGGGTGGAAGGAAAGCTGCTCATCAGTGACTCCAGACTTAGGTTGCTCCTGATGGAATGGTTTACTGCTTTTACCCCCCCCCCCTTTCCCCCCAGCAGCCGCGGCAGTAGTACGTAAAGCGCTGAGGAACCTCCGGTCAGACCTGTCAGAGGAGGGACGATGCCGCACATAGGCCAACTGATTACGGAGGATTTCCCTATAGCATTTGAGTTTGTCCTCCCTCTCAATAGCTGGGAAAAAGGCTCCCATTTTGGACCGGGTAGCGAGGGTCCAATAGGGTGGGAGAGCCAGAGTCATCCCTCTGCCGGATGCTGATATTCGGCTGTCACTAGCCCGGCAAATAAGCATGCTGCGGGCCATCTGCACAAGTGACTCAGAGGGGCTTTCCCCTGCCTCCATTTCCACTGTATACTGCCACGGTGCTTGGGGGTCATCTGCCTCGTCTTCCTTATCTCCATCCACCCTTCTCCAGCTGCTCCTGCTCCTCTCTTGTCACCAGGGTAGAAAATCCACTCATTTCACAAAACAATGCTACTGCTCCAATGTCCTCATCCTCCTCCTCCCTTTCAGTCCACACCGGGCTCATGTGGCCACGAGATGTAGTCGCCACCCTCTCCAGTCCCCTGCCCAGACAGGTTTTTCAGCATCTGTTCCAGGTCATGAAGCAGTGGAATGACGTTATTCTCCCGTAATCCTGGCGACTGACAAATAACGTCGCCTCCTCGAATGGTCTCAAACCCAAAAAGGCAGGTGTCATGCTTGAGCTGCCACTGGCTGACATCAAAGTTAACAGGGGAGTACTTCTGTCTGCCTGGATCTTTTTAAAAAAACGTTAATTTGGGCCTTTCTCTGTTCATACAGTCGGTCCAACATGTGCAGGTGGAATTCCAACGGGTGGAAACATCGCATATCAGAGTGTGTTGGGGAGGCCGTTCTGCCGCTGCAACTCGAGGAGGGTGTTCCTGGCTTTGTACGAATGGAATAAAGGCATATGCACAGTTTCCTGGCCATTTTCAGAATCTGCTGAAGATCGGTGGAAGACTTCAGGAAACCTTTTTTAAAAACCAGATTGAACACGTGCGCCATGCAGGGCCATGGACCTTCCTCTCGGTGCAGGGCGGACACCATGTTCCCCCCCATTGTCCGTCACCATGGTTCCCATTGCAGTTGGCGCGGAGAAAGCCACACATCGATTTCTTGCTGCATGACGCAGAGCAGTTCCTCCCTGTGTGACTTCGTTCGCGAGGCAAGCCAGGTGTAGAACTGCGTGACACCGCTGTGCCCTACACATGTGGTATGATGGAGCAGTACTTGTGGAGGCTGAGATGGTGGTGGTGGTGAAGGAGGAGGAGGCGGACATTGGCGCAGGAGCAGCAGTTTGACAACGTGGAGGAGAAAGCGGCGTCTCCTGTCCAAGTTGTTGGTGTGCCTGGGCAGGAAGCACATTCACCCAGTGGGCCGTAAAGGACATGTACTGGCCCTGACCGTAGTTACAGCTCCAGACGTCCGCGCTGCCCTGCACCTTGGAACAAACGATAAGCTTAAGGACTGGCCACCTTCTGTTCTACATATTTATGAAGTGTGGTACTGACTTTTTGGAAAAGAAATTACGGCTTGGGAAATCTCCATCTCGGGTCGGCACAAGCCATTAGTACTCTGAATGGTGCAGAGTCCACCATTTGGAAAGGGAGGACTGCAGTACCAACAACTTGGACAGGAGCACGGTCAGCTGCTGCACCTTAGGATGGTTGGACGCATACTGTTGTCTTTTTTGCAATCGCCTCGCTGAATGACTGCTGGCGCCATGGGGTAGCAGGAGCAGGAGCATCTGGACCGGGAGATGATGTCAAAGAGAAACAGCTCCCTTCTGCAGAGGTGGTGGAGCCTTGACTGGCTGCAATTGCATGCGTGCCACAGGGCGCTGCTGCTGCTGCTGTTGCTGTGGCAGCAGGATGGACCCCAAAATCTGAGCACGTTTCTCCCAGGCCACCGGATGGTGACGCTGCATGTGTTGACGCGGGCCGTGGTGCAAACGTTTTGCTCCCTGGCCCCGCTTCACTTTCTGCTTACAGATTCTACATATACCCATATTCGGCTCCTCCGGTGTCTTAGCAAAGAACTGCCACACCGCCGAGTATCGGATTTTACCGCCAACGCTCCGCACTGAGTGACTGCTGCCGCCGCTGCCTCGCTGAGCCCCTTGGGCCGCTACTTTGTTGGATCTGTGAAGCGGGTTTTTTACCCCGTGGCCGCTTGGCTCCCGACCTCACACTGCTGCTATCCTGCTGATTCACGGCCACACGACCCACTTGCTGGCTGCGCCGCTGCCTGACGCACAAGCTGAAGCCCTCTTCTCCTGACAATGATGAAGCCCTTGCCTCACTCGGCTCCCAAGTGCGGTCGGCTACATCATCATCTATTTGTGTTTCATCGTCACTGCTGTCCTCATCACCGGTCTTGGTATGAAGAGGCTGACCCCTCACAACATGACCTCCCATGCCACTCTCAACATCTATACTTTGCCGCCTACTGCAAGAAGCAGGGGATATTGGCCCCATTTCTTCGCTGTCAAGTAGCTGCTGACTGCCCTCCTCAAATTGTTCATCCTTGCTGTATAGTGGCGCTGAGCACAGACCACATAGAAGATCTCTGGCTGAGGGAACCGGATGGGACAGAGGCGGGTTGAGGACAGGTGAGGGCCGCTGACCCGCTCCCGGGCCATGCCAACTAAGGGTTGCGTCTGTCGTTCCCACCGACTCTTGGCTGGGGTTGTCAGATGTCATCAGGGAGGAAGTGGATGACCTACTCAACCAATCAAGAAACCATTGGGTTGCTAGTCAGTACAACGGCCGCTAGATGACAGCGGCAGTTGTGGCCTCACGAATGGGCCCCTGCGCGAGTCCCCTTGCTGTGCTGCGACCTGCTACAGGAATGTTTGTGCCTCTGCCACTCGCAGGTGAAGAGCCTTTCCACTCTCTGTGTGACATACTTTGTTTAAAATGTACAGACACTGTTTTTATGAAGATAATCTGTATATGATAAATACACACCCTGTATTTGACGGCCCAAAAGAACCCACTAAGAAGCTTGGTAACCCTTGGATATAAATTGCGCTCCACAATGGGCAAAAAATTGACTTGTATGTGCCGTTTAAAAACTCTGTGTATTTTACTGAATTATAAAAGCACAAAAAAGGCTTAAATTTAACCCTTTGGATATGGATTATGCTACAGAATTTCTTTGTGGCGGTGAAAAAACAAAGTTTCTTTTACTGAGTACAACAGCCCGAACAACGCTTAATTAACCCCCGGATGTAAATTGCGCAAAAAATTGAGCAGCTAGAAATACTAGCTTTGTAGCGTGTTACAATTGGGGTTTTCTACGCTACACAAAAAAGAGAAAGAATTTTAATTAACCTTCGTTTGTGAATTATGCACAGGAAAATTGTATTTTTTGGCGGTGGAAAAGACGGTTTCTTGGGGTCACAACAGCAGCAGAAAAACGCTTAATTAACCCCTGGATTTTAAATTGCGCAAAAGAATTGAGCAGCCGGAAACTACTAGCTTTGTAGCGTGTTACAATTGCGTGTTTTGTATCTACAACAAAAAGAGAAAAAATTGTAATTTTAAAAATTCGCTTGTGAATTATGCTATAGGAAAATTGTATTTTTTGGTGGTGAAAAATACGGTCTATTTTTGTTAACACAGCACAAAAACAATGCTTAATTAACCCCTGGATGTAAATTGCGCAAAAGAATTGAGCAGCCAAAAATTAAGTGGTATTTGTATTATAAAAACGCTGTTTCTTTAAAAGAATACAACAGGAATGGCCCTTGGATATTAATGTGCTGTGAGCAGATAGCATTAACATGTTATGCACTGGACTTCAGATCAATTTCACCCAAAAAAACAGAAATAGAACATTAAGAGAAAGCAGTCTCTGAGACAAGCTGAGACACCCCCAAAAATCGCTGTAAAAAAATCAGTTCTTCAGTAACAAATCAGCCGCGGCAGCACCCTTCCCGGGTCAGTACAGTGAGAGCGGTATGAGCTCCCAGCGTCGCGCCCGGACTTATATATGCGGTGGGCGTCACAGAATCCCGGGCCCTCTCTGATTGGCTTTATCTCTGCACATGGGCATGCAGGCTATGCCCTTCTTCCTCCAGAGTGCTTTGCCCCATGTAGCGCATGTGCTCGCAGCCATTTTATCAATCAAAAGCACACTTCGTTCACCCGAAGTACTCCAAACTTCGACTTCATTCAGAACCGAAGTTTTCCTGAAATTCTAAACGAATTCCACTTCGTTAGAATCGATTCGCCCATCTCTAATCATGATGCTCTCCACTGTAAACCATGACTGTATACAATACATAAAAGGTATCAGAGTATTCTGCATTACAACACTAGGGTTAGAGCTGGGTCATAATAGTTAATTCAGTCTTAAATAAACAAATTACAGTAAGAACCATGTAACCACTTGCAAACTTCCAGTGTCTCATGCAGAGTACTCCGATAGAAATAACATTTGAGGTTTCACAGGAACAGTCAAGTACTTAAGGGATCCTCCTATCGGTTTAAGAACAATCTAAAGGAAATGGTAGCACTTAGAGTCACATGCCCAATCCCACTGATGTTACTTCGCTGTCAAATCAAATGTTTACTTTTAATGTGATTTAAGCTGCTCAGCATATCCTAGCACAATGACTGTGTTACTTCATCTTTTTTTACCTACTTTTAAGAATTCTAAGGATAGGAATACATGGCAGACCTTGTGGCAACAGCAATCAGTAATCACAGACATATTGGAAATTAATAATAAATTCAACTCTGAAATCATGTTAACACATAGATGAACCTAGTGGCTGCCACAGCCTATTTTTTTGTCACGTTTGTTTTTCTCTTCGCCTTTCCAGAGCCATAACTCTTTTATTTTTCCATGTACCTAGAAATATGAGGCTTTTTATTTTGTGGAACAATATGTTCTTTTTAATTCACCATAAGATAGAATATACTGGGAAACTGCAAAAAAATTCTGTGGGTCAAAATGTGGCATCATTTTCTGCGACCAATAACTTTTTTGCACTTCTACCTATGGACTTGAATGTGGGTCAATATTTTGCAGGCTGTGGTGTACTTTTTACTGGTATCAGTTTGGAATACATGTAACTTTGTTGATCACTTTTATTCCAATTTTTAGAGGACGTGAAATGACCTCTAAAAAAAGCAATTTTGGAGTTTGACATTCTTATTCTTCTATGGTGTTCAGCGTACAGGATAAATGATGTTCTATTTTAATAGATCATATTTTTACGGATGCAGCGATACCAGATCATCGCGTATATCTTTTTGATTATTTTGAATTTATTATAATGGCTAAAAGGGGGGTGATTTGACATTTAACTATACATACTGTTATTTTTTTGCTATTTTTTTGTTTTTTTTTGCTCAGTTTATGACTTTTTTTTAATTTACATAATGAGACCTCTTTAGGGTGTTTCACCACTAGGGCGAAAAATCGTTTCATAACAGCCTATTGCGTTGAACAAGAAAGCAATAGGCTGTACAAAGATCGGCGTGTTTTACTACTTTGACAACAGCAGCAGCATGAGGTTCAGACAGTCGGCATCCATAATGTAATCAGTGTGTATGTCACGGCGCAGCATGAGGTCAAGCACAGCTTGCAAATGAACACACTGTGTGTAAGGTCACGGTCCAGCGGCATGCAGTCACGGCAGTGGCACAATGGACATTCTAGAAGGTGGCAAAAAACACGGAGTACTCCAAAGCGGGGACAATGACACAGGCGCGTGGGCGGTCACGGCAGCAGCAAAACAAGGAGCTGCATGAGGTCAGACAAGTGGCACAATGACACCAGTGTGTAGGTCACGGCAGCAAGCCCCACAGGAACAGATGACGGTCAGACTGTGGCACAATGCACATTCTGGACCTGGGTTGGCAAAAACAGGAGTGGTCAGACAGTGGCACAATGACACCAGCTTGTGGACGGTACGGCAGCAGGCCACAGCAGCAGCTTGACGGGTCAAGCTCAGTGGCACTTGACAACAAGTGTGTATCGGTCACGGCGATGCAGCATGATGGGACTGACAGTGGCACAATGAAACTGTGTAGTAGGTCACGGCAGCAGCATGAGGTGCGCAGTGGCCACAATGACATTTAGGAGGTGGCAAAAACAGGCAGTATGCACATCAGTAGTGGGACAATGGACACAGTTGCTGGAGTCACGCGAGCAGCAACAGGAGAGCATGAGGTCACGACAGTGGCACAAATGACACAGTGTCGTAAGTCACAGGCACGCAGCCACAGGGAACAGCATGCGGTCAGACGTGGCCCCCCACAATCACACTTCTGGCACCCCGGTGGCACAAACAGGACGTTAGGCCCAGAGTGGGACAATGACACTAGTGTGTATAGGTCATGGCAGCAAGCAGCATGAGTCAGACAGTTGGGCACAATGACTCAGTAGTGTTGGTCGCAAGGCAGCGCCCTCAGCGCAGCTGCATGACGCGTTCAGACAGTGGCACAATGACACCGTGTGTAGGTCCTCGCCGCAGGCAGCCACAACAGCAGCATGCAGGTCAGGACGAGTGGCCACTGACAGATGTGTAAGGTCACGGCACGCAGCCACAGCGACAGCTTGAGCGGACGTCGACAGTGCGCACATTGACATTCTGGACGTTACGGCAAAAACAGGCAGTAGGCCAAAGAGCTGGGAAATGACACAGTGTGTAGGCTCACGGCAGCAGCACAGAACAGCATGCTGGTCACGCACAGCTGGCACGAATACTCTCACACGTGTTGTGGTCACGGCAGCAGCCAACACGCAGAGCATCGAGGTCAGACAGTGGCCACAACTGATCACACCGTGTGTGAGGTCACGGCAGCAGCATGAGGTCACGTGCCAGTGGCACAATGACATTTCTGGAGGTGGCAAAAACAGAGTAGCCACAGCCAGTGCGTGACAAATGACATCTCGTGTGGTAGGTCACGGCCAGCAGCCACTAGGCAGCAGCATTCTGTGGTCCAGACAGTGGCACAATTCATACATTCTCGGAGGTGGCAAAACAGGAATTAGGCCAGCAGACGTCGCGGACAAAGACACAGGGTGTAGGTTCACGGCTGCAGCCACAGGAGCTGCCATCGACGGTCAGACAGTGGAACACACGAGACACAGTGCGCGTAGGTCATCGGCAGCAGCAGCATGAGGGTCAGACCAGTAGGGCACAATGACCAGTGTGGACCGGTCACGGCAGAAAGCACGCATGAGTCAGGACAGTGGCACAATGACACAGTGTGTAGTCTTTCAGCAGCAAGCACAGATAGCCAGCTATGAGGTCAGACAGTGGCCCACAATGACACAGTGGCGTAGGCTCACCTGCAGCATCCACAGCAGCAGCCATCGAGGTTCCGACAGTGGCCCAATGACACAGTGCTGCTAGGCTCACTGGCACGCTAGCCACAGCAGCAGCATGAGGTCAGAACAAGTGGGCACAATGACATTGCCTGCGCAAGGTCGACAAAAACAAGGACGTAGGCCACAGAGTGGGGACATGACCACAGTGTGGAGCCAACCGCGTGACGGCAGCAGCCACTCGCTGCATGAGGTCAGACAGTGCGTCACACTTGCCTACTTCTGGACGCGTGCGCAAAACAAAAAACAGGACGTAGGCCACAGTCGTTGGATCTATGTCCACGCAGTGTCGTAGGTCACGGCAGCAGCCTCAGGAACAGCCATCGCAGGTCAGACAGTGCGCACGTAATGAACAGTGTGTCATGTCACGGCCAGCAGCACAGCAGCTGCATGCAGGTCAGACAGTGGCACAAAGAATAAACAGTCGTGTAAGGGTCACGCTGCAGCAGCATGCAGGTCAGACAGTGGCACAATGACACAGTCGTGTAGTCACGGGCAGAAGCAGCCATGAGGTCAGGCTGCAGTGGCACAATGACAGTGTGTAGTTCACCAGCAGCCCAGCCCGAGCAGCAGGCATGACGGTCAGCTCAGTGCGCACAATGAACCAGTGTGTAGTACTCACGGCAGCAGCCACAGCAGCAGCTTGTGGTCAGACAGTGGCACACAATGACACAGTGTGTAGGTCACGGGCCACCGCAGCCACAGCAGCAGCCTGAGGTCAGACAGTGGCACCAATGGAATTGTCTGGACGGTGGCAACTAAACATGAGTAGCCCACCACGAGTGGCAATGCTACACAGTGTTGTAGGTCACGGCAGCAAGCAGCATTGAGGTCACGACAGTGGCATAATGACATTCTGGAGGTGCAAAAAAACAGGAGTAGGCACAGAGTGGACAATGAACAGTGTGGAGCCAGTCAAGGCCGAGCGCATGAGCGTCAGACAGTGGCAACAATGACACAGTGTTCGTGAGGCTGGGTGGCCTATACCAGTCCCTGCGTAAAGAAGGTTGTTGCGCAGATGGAGACATCTGGCATAACGCTATGTGTGGCTTCAGGTCGCGGTGGCGCATCAGAACTTCGGGCTGAGGCGCGTAGTTTCGATCCTCCAGACTCATTTCTCATCCAGTTTGGGCTGACGCGCGTCATGGCTGATGTAAGATCTGACGTCTACGGCCACTTTGCTCCCACCACCCGCGTGTGTGGAATATCCTGGGCCAATCCTCGCTGACTTCATCTTTGACAAAGGTCAGTCGTTCACCATTTCCCGTGGACAGCGGCGTTTCTCCTTGGGCTAAAACTCAATGGCCCCCGCCGCACTGAACACCCGCTCTGCTCGCCAACACTACGCGCTGCACGGGCAGAGACAGCTTCTCCACTGCACTAAATCGGCAAGCTTGCGCGCCCACCATCCAGTTTGGCTGCCAGTGTCCAGGCGGCATCTTTCTAACTGGGGCGGTGGGCAGAGTCGCTGCTTCTAAATAGGCCAGACACCTGTTGGTTCAGGGCTGCTCCGAGGTCCTGCTGCCTGCTGGCGACTGCCCTCCTCACTAGTCGGGTGAAGGCAGAAGTTGCTCATCAGTGATCTCACAGACTTAGGTTCGCTTCCTGCATGCGAAAATGGTAACTGCTCCTACCCCACCACCTTCCCCCCAGCCAGCCGAGGCAGTTGTACGTGAGCGTGAGGAACCCTCGCGTCAAGACCTGTCAGTGGAGGGACGATTGCCGACATAGGCCAACCTGATTACGGAGGATTTCCTATAGCATTTGAGTTGTGTCCTCCCTCTCAATAGCTGGGGAAAAGGCTCCTCATTTTGGACGGTATTTTCTCCGGCTAGCGAGCCCGGTCCATAACGGGTCGGCAGAGCCAGCAGTGCATCCCTCTGCCGGACCTGCTGAGCTATCGCGCTGTTCACTAGCAGGCAAACTAAGCATGCTGCGGGCCACATTGCACAAGTGACTCAGAGAGGGGCTACCTGCTCCATTTCCACTGTATACTTGCACGGTGCTTGGGGGTCATCTGCCTCGTATTCCTTATCTCAATCCACCTGCTCCTGCTGACTCCTGACTTCTCCTTCTTGTCACCTCGGGGTAGCGCAAAATCCTACTCATTTCACTCAGATCTATTGCTTCTGCTCCATATGTCTCCTCCTCCTCTCCATTTCAGTCTCCACCCCGGAATCATGTGGCCACGAGAGTGTAGTCCGCCACGTCTCCAGTCCCCTGCCCAGACCAGATTTTTCAGCATCTGTTCCAGGATCACTGAAAGCAGTGGAATGACGTTATTATCCCGTACGTCCTGGCGATTGACACAATAACGTCGCCTCCTCGAATGGTCTCAACAAACGGCAGGCTGCGATTGCATGAGCTGCCACTGGCGTGACATCTAACGAGTTCACACAGGGAAGTACTTCTGTCTGCCTGCGATCTTTAAAAAATCGTAAGGGCTTTCTCTGTTCATACAGGGTCGGGTCAACATGTGCAGGCTGGAATTCCAACGGGTGGACGGAAACATCGTCATATCAGAGTGTGTTGGGCGTGCGAGGCCGTTCTACGCCGCCTGCTACACTCGAGCGAGGTGCTTCTCTGGCATCGTGTACGAATGGTCTAAAGTGCATGCACAGTTTCCTGGCCTTTCTTCAGAATTGCTGAAGATCGGTGGATGACTTCAGCGGAACCTTTTCACAACCAGATTGCAACACGCTTGCGCCATGCGGGGCGCATGTGGACCTTCCCTCCTCGGCTGCAGGCCCGGCGAACCTTGTTCTCCCATTGTCCGTCACCATGGTTACGATTGCAGTTGGCGAGGAGGACGGATGCACACATCGATCTTCTTTGCTAGCATAGACGCAGAGCAGTCTTCCTCCCCTCGTGTGACTTCGTTCGACGAGGCAAGCCAGGGTGTAGAACTGCGTGACACGCTGTGCCCGTACACATGTTGTATGATGGAGCAGTACTTGTGGAGGCATGAGATGCGTCGGTCTCGGTTGGTAGAAGGACGGAAGGACGCGCGGACATTGGCGTCAAGCCGCGCTGCCGCAGTCGAGCACGCAGTTTGACAACGTGGAGGAGGAACGCGGCCGTCTCCTGTCCCAAGTTTGTTCGCGTGTGCCTGCGGCCGGAAGCACATATTCACCCAGGGGCCGTTAAAGGACATGTACTGGCCCTGACCGTTAGTTTCAGCTCCAGACTGCTCCGCGCTGCCGATGCATACCTCCTGAACAAACCGATATGCTTTTATTGGACTGCCCCACCTTCTGTGCTTACAATATATAAAGTGCTCGGTACTGACTTTTGGCAACAGAAATTACGGCTTGGGACCTCTCCACATCTCGGCCTCGGCACAAGCCATTAGTACTCTCGAATGGTGCAGACGCTCACCATTTGGAAAGGCGAGCGACTGCCGTTACCACAACTTTGGGACAGGCAGCATCGGTCAAGCTGCTTGCACCTTGAGATGGTCTCTTGGAACGCATACTGTTGTCTCTTTGACAATCGCCTCGTGATTTGATCTGCTGGCGCCGATCGAGTAGCGACGGAAGAGCAGAGCATCTGAGACCGCGGAGATGATGTCAAAGAGCAACAGCTCCCTTCTGCAGAGTGGTGGAGCCTTGACTGGACGTGACATCTGGCATGCGTGCACAGCGGCGCGGGGGGGCCTTTTTTTGCTGCTGCTGCCTTGTTGCTGCGGCAGCAGGGATGCGTCCACCCCACATCCCGAAACCCTGACTGCACGTTCTCCCAGGCCTACCGGATGGTGCACGCTGCATGTGTCTGCGCGGGCCGTGGTGCAACTCGTCTAGCTCCCTGGCCACGCTTCACTTCTCTGCTTCTCAGATTCTACATCTTACCCATATTCGGCTCCGCCGGTGTCTTAGCAAAGATCTGCCAACCGCCCGGAAGCCGAGCCACAGTATCGGCATTTTCTCCGCCCAAGCTCCGCACTGCTGGGACTGCTGCGCCGCCTTGCCCGCGCTGAGGCCCCTTGCGGCCGCTACTTTGTTGGATCTCGTGAAGCGCGTTTTTTACCCACGTGGCCGCTTGGCCTCGCCAGACCTCACACTTGCTGCTATCCTGCTAGATTTCACGGCCATCACGACCCACTTGCTGGCTGCGCCGCTGCCTGACAGCACACGCTGAAGCCCTCTTCTCCTGACAATGTTTGAAGAACCTTGCCACACCTCGGCTCCCAAGTGCGTGGGTCGGCTACATCTATATCCCATATTTGTGTTTCATCGTCACTGCTGTCCTCATTCACCGGTCTTGGGTATGAAGAGGCCTGGACACCCTCACACATGACCTACCATGCCAGACTCTCAACATCTATACTTTTTGCCGCACTGAAGCAAGGCAGGCGATTATTCGGCCCCATTTGCTTCGCTGTCAGTAGCTGCTGACTGCCTCCTCAAATTGTTGTTCATCACTTGTGTTATAGTGGCGATGAGCACAGACCACATAAAGATCTCTGGCTGAGCGGAACCGATGGGACAGGAGGCCGGGTGTGAGATCGGCATACGCTAGATAAGGGCGCTGATCCCGCTCCCCGCGGACATGCCAAGTGTAAGGGTTGCGTCTGACGTTCCCACACGACCTCTTGGCTGGGGTTGTCAGATTGTCCTCACGGGAGCGAAGGCGGATGACCTACTCAACCAAATCAAGAACCTTTCGGGTTCTGCCTATAGTCAGTACCTCGGCCGCTACGATGACACGCAGGCTGTTGGTGGCCTAACGAAGATGACACACTGCTGCGACGTTCCCCTTTGCTGTGCTGCGACTGCTACACAGGAATGTTTGTGCCTCTGCACTCGCAGGGAAGAGCTTCGCCACACTCTCTGTGTGACATACTTTGTTCTAAAATGTACTGACATGTGTGCCAATGAAGACTCATCTGTATATGGATAAACTACTACACCCTGCTATCTTGACGCCAACTGAACCTCACTAACGAAGCTTGGGTAACCCTTGGCATATAAATTTGCGACTCACACAACCCTGGGCAGGAATAATTGATGCAGTATGTGCCGTTTAAAACTCTGCTGTATCTTTACTGACTCTATAAAGCACCAAAAGCAACAGGCTTCAATTAACCTTCGGATATCGGATCGCTTGCCATACTGGAATTTCTTCTTGTGGCGGTGAAAAAAAAAACACAAGTTTCTCTTTACTGAGTACACAGCACTCGAAACAACCGCTTAATTACACCACCTGGATGCTAAATTGCGCAAAACTCTGGAGCAGCTAGACAACTACTAGCTTTGGAGCGTCGTTTCAATTGCGTCGTTTTCTACGCTACAACAACAACGAGAAAGAACGTTGTAAATAAACCTTCGTTTCGCTGAAATTATGCTAAGGACAATGTATTTCAGTTTTGGCGGTGAAAAACAGCTCGGTTTCTTGGAGTCCAAACAGCACTGCAGAAAAACCGCTTAATTAACCCGCCTGGCATGTAAATTGCGCTAAAGAACCTTGAGCAGCAGCGAAACTACTAGCTTTGTAGCGTGTTACACGTGCGTGTTTTCTATGCTACACAACAAGAGCCAAAAAATTGTAATTAACCTCTCCGCCTCGGAATTATGCTATAGGAAAATTGCTCTCGTTTTCTTGGTGTAAAAAACAGGGGTTATGTTTTGTATCCCACAGCAACAAACAAATCAATCGCTTAATTTAGCCCGTACTGGATGTAAATTGCGCAATCACGAATTGCCAGCAGCCAAAAATCGAAGTCCGGTATTTTGGATTATATAAAAAACGCTGTTCTATTATAATGAATACAACAGGAACTGGCCCTTGGATGACTCTCAATGTGCTAGCTGAGCAGTGGGGGCGGGGGGGGTTTTGCAATCTAACATGTCATATGCATCTGGACTTTCTGATCCAATACTCACAATAAATCACGACAATAGAACATTTATCAGTGAAGCAAGTTGCTCTGTACACAGCTCTGAGGACACCCACAATAATCGCGTGTAAAAAAAACAGCTTCTTCAGTAACATCATCAGCGCGGCACGCTACCCTTCCCTGATCAGTACTCGTGAGAGCGGTATTGAAGCTCCCAGCGTCCGCGCCGGAGGCTGCTCTATTATGTTGCGGTGCACATGTGCACAGATCCCGCCGGCTCATGATTGGCTTCATCTCTGCCACATGTCATGCAGGCTATGCCCTTCTTCCTCCCAGAGTGCTTTTGCCTGTAGCGCCATGTGTCTCGCGCAGCCATTTTATCAATCAAAAGGCACACTTCGTTCACACGCAAGTACTCCAAACTTCGACTTCATTCAGAACCGAAGTTTTCCTGAAATTCTAAACGAATTCCACTTCGTTAGAATCGATTCGCCCATCTCTAATCATGATGCTCTCCACTGTAAACCATGACTGTATACAATACATAAAAGGTAGCAGAGTATTCTGCATTACAACACTAGGGTTAGAGCTGGGTCATAATAATTAAT
The DNA here is from genome assembly GCA_025379985.1 of Phyllomedusa bahiana. Taxonomy (NCBI): domain Eukaryota; kingdom Metazoa; phylum Chordata; class Amphibia; order Anura; family Hylidae; genus Phyllomedusa; species Phyllomedusa bahiana. The sequence goes on along the minus strand of JAODAL010061281.1, from coordinate 2,259 downwards.
TCAGTCTTAAATAAACAAATTACAGTAAGAACCATGTAACCACTTGCAAACTTCCAGTGTCTCATGCAGAGTACTCCGATAAGAAATAACATTGAGGTTTCACAGGAACAGTCAAGTACTTAAGGGATCCTCCTATCGGTTTAAGAACAATCTAAAGGAAATGGTAGCACTTAGAGTCACATGCCCAATCCCACTGATGTTACTTCGCTGTCAAATCAAATGTTTACTTTTAATGTGATTTAAGCTGCTCAGCATATCCTAGCACAATGACTGTGTTTCTTCATCTTTTTTACCTACTTTTAAGAATTCTAAGGATAGGAATACATGGCAGACCTTGTGGCAACAGCAATCAGTAATCACAGACATATTGGAAATTAATAATAAATTCAACTCTGAAATCATGTTAACACATAGATGAACCTAGTGGCTGCCACAGCCTATTTTTTTGTCACGTTTGTTTTTCTCTTCGCCTTTCCAGAGCCATAACTCTTTTATTTTTCCATGTACCTAGAAATATGAGGCTTTTTATTTTGTGGAACAATATGTTCTTTTTAATTCACCATAAGATAGAATATACTGGGAAACTGCAAAAAAATTCTGTGGGTCAAAATGTGGCATCATTTTCTGCGACCAATAACTTTTTTGCACTTCTACCTATGGACTTGAATGTGGGTCAATATTTTGCAGGCTGTGGTGTACTTTTTACTGGTATCAGTTTGGAATACATGCAACTTTGTTGATCACTTTTATTCCAATTTTTAGAGGACGTGAAATGACCTCTAAAAAAAGCAATTTTGGAGTTTGACATTCTTTTTCTTCTATGGTGTTCAGCGTACAGGATAAATGATGTTCTATTTTAATAGATCATATTTTTACGGATGCAGCGATACCAGTTATGTATATCTTTTTGATTATTTTTATTTATAAAATGGCAAAAAGGGGGGTGATTTGAACATTTAATATACATATGTATTTTTTTGTATTTTTGTTTTTTTACAGTTTAAGACTTTTTTTTACTTTAATATTGAGACCTCTTAGGGTGCTTCACCACTAGGGCGAACAATCGTTTATACAGCCTATTGCGTTGAACAAGCAAGGCAATAGGGTGTACAAATATGGCTGTTTTACTACTTCCTGCCTAAGGCATAAAGTAGTAAAACTAGTAGCATGGCGGTGATGGAAGTAGAGATGGGCGAATTTCCCGAAATTCGTTTCGTTCACTTCGCTGAATTTCTCGGCAAAAAATAACTTCGTTCCGAATTACTTCGGCAGCGAATCACGGAAAAAAAAAACAGCTATTTCCAGACTGCACAGAGCCTGCAGGGTGCTGTAGAACGTTGTGCCATGCTTAAATATGCAGAGGGAGCTTGGTTTGGTCTTCTACAATGTTGTGTTTTAGTATGCACGACATGCTGCCACCGCTCTTGAACCTTCACTAAAAAATTTTCCCGGGCCTTTTGAGGGCCAAAACTGACCCAAAAAAGAAGCGGGAAAAGTTTCCTGATAAAGTCATGCCAGAGAAAAATGGAAAAAAAAAGCTGAAGCTCAGGGCAAACAGTGACAGGTGTGGGGGGGTGACGGCGGCAGCCACGCAGCATGAGGTCAGACGTGGGACAATGACACGGTGTAGGTCACAGCGCCCACAGCAGCGCATGGTCAACGGTGGGCCAAGACCAGTGTGGATGTGCGGCAGAGCCACAGCAGCCATGAGGTAGACATGGGACAATGACACAGTGGGAGGGGCACGGCGCAGCAGCGAGGTCAGGCATGGCACAAGACATTTGAGTGGCAAAAACAGGAGTAGGCCCCCGTGGGACAAAAACAGAGGTGTAGGTCACGGGAAACAGCCCCGCAGAGAAAAAGGTCAGACAGTGCCAAAACAAATTTGGAGGTGGCCAAAAACAGGAGTAGGCCCAGAGTGGGACCAAAAGACACAGTGTGGAGGTCCGGGAGCGCCACAGGGCACAGAGGTCAGCAGTGGCACAAGAACAGGGGTGGTCAGGGAGCAGCAGCAGAGGGGAACGGGCACAATGCACAGTGTGGAGGTCACGGCAAAGCCATGAGGCAGACAATGGCACAATGACACAGTGGTAGTTCACAGCGCAGCACAGCGCGATGAGGGCAGACAGTGGGACAAGAACAGGTTAGGTACGCGCGCCACAGCAGCAGCATGAGGTCAGAAATGGCAAATGACACAGTGTGTAGGTCACGGCAGCAAACCACAGCAGGCACATGGGGTGACAGGGCACAATGCATTCT
>JAODAL010061280.1:0-20421 GCA_025379985.1 Phyllomedusa bahiana | reverse complement strand
CCCTTAAAAATTCATAACAAAGGTTAATTACAATTTTTTTCTGTTGTTGTGTTCCGAAAAATACACGCCTTTTTTAACAGCTAAAAGGGAAATTTTTTGGGCAGCACTTTTTTTTGCGCAAATTTTACATCCAAGGGTTAACTAAGTATTTTTCTGCAGTTGAATTAGAAAAGAAACGTTCTTTTTCCCGAAAAGAAGAAAAATTTTCCCTGACTTAATTCATACCAAAGGAAAATTACGAGTTTTTTGTTGTTTTGTTCCTTTTAAAAACACGCCTTTTAACATGCTACAAAGCTGGTTTTTTGGTTGTCATTTCTTTTGGCAATTTACTGCGGGGTTTAAATTAAGGTTGTTCTGCTGTTGGGTCACAAAAAGAAACTTTTTTTTTTTTCACTCCCAAAGAACAGTTTTTGTAGCATAATTCTTTAACTAAAGGGTTAATTAAGCCTGTTTGTGCTTTTATATTCAGTAAAATCACGTTTTTTTTAAACGGCAATAAAAGAAAATTTTTTTCCGGGCCCATTTGTGGAGCGCAATTTATATCCAGGGTTACCAAGCTTGTTAGGGGGGTTCTTTTGGGGCCTTAAGGGTGTGTATTATTATAAGATTCTTCTTAAAACAGTGTCTGTCTTTTTAAAAAAAAAAGATGTCAACAAAAGGGGGTGGCAGGCTTTTCACCTGAAAGGGGATGGCACAAACTTCCGGAAGGCCCAGGTCGCAGACAGAAGGGGGGATTGCAGCAGGGGTCATCGGTGGGCCAAAACTCCCGCTGTCATCTACCGGCCTTTGGGTTAACGGGGCAACCCAAGGTTCTTTTGGTTCTGGGTATCCCTTCCCTCCCAATGACTCTGAAAACCCCCAGCCAAAGCCCGGTAGGTCGTCAGACACAACCCTTAGTTGACTTGGCCGGGGCGGGCAGCTGCCCTCCCCTGTCCTCAACCCCCGCCTCCTGTCCCACCCGGTTTCCCCTCAGCGGATTACTATGTGGTCGGGGTCAGTGCCACTATATGTGGGGAAGAAAATTTGAGGGGGGCAGTCAGAAGCTATTTGGCAGAGAAAAAGGGGCCAATTCCCCTGCTTCTTGCAGTAGGCGGCAAAGAAGAGTTGAGAGTGGCAGGGAGGTATTTTGTGGGGGTCGCCTCTGCATCCAAATGGTGATGGGACAGCAGTGACGATGATAACAAATCGATGATGATGTAACCGACCGAACTTGGGAGCCGGGTGAAGCAAGGCTTTTATCCGCAGAAGGAAAAGGGGTGCTTTGGGTCAGGCAGGGCGCAGCCGCAAGTGGGTTGTGTGGCCGTGTCTCAGCAGGGTAGCGCAGTTGAGGTGGGGGAGCAAAACGGCCACGGGGTAGAAAACCCCCTTTGCGGTCCAAGAAAGTACGACACAGGGGGCCCCCCAGCGAGGCACGGGGGTTGTAGTCCTCAGTGTGGAGCGTTGGGGTAAAACATACTCGGCGGTGGGCAGTTTTTTTTAAGACACCAGAGGAGCCGAATATGGGAAAATGTAGAATTGTGGGGAGAAAGGAAAAGTGTGGCCAGGGAGCTAACTTTTGGCACCCCGGCCCTCGTCAACCAGCATCGTCACCATCCGGTGGCCCGGGAGAAACTGGTCGTTTTGGTGGTCCACCTGCACCGCAGTAAAAAGCAGCAGCAGCGGCCCGTGGCCCATGCCTTTTCAGCCCGTCAAGGTCCACCCCTCTGAGAAGGAAGCTGTTTCTTTTGCCTTCTTTCCCGGTCCAGTGCTCTGCTCCCCGTTCTCGGGGCAGCATCGTTAGCGAGGCGATTTCAAAGGCAATATATGCGTCCAAACCTCCTAAAGGGGCAGAATGACCCTGTCCTGTCCAAGTTTTTGGTACTGCATCCCCCCCATTCCAAATGGTGGACTTTGCACCGTTCAGGAACTAATGGCTTGTCCCGAGCCGAAAATGTTAGAGTTCCAAGCCGTAATTTATTTTCCCAAAAAGGAGTACAGCACTTCATAAATATGTAGAACAGAAGGTGGGCCAGTCCTTGAGCTTATCGGTTTGTTCCAAGGTGCACGGCAGTGCGGACGTCTGGAGCTGTAACTACGGTCAGGGCCAGTACATGTCCTTTTCGGCCCACTGGGGTGAATGTGCTTCCTGCCCAGGCACACCAACCCAATTGGACAGGAGATGCCCCTTTCTCCCCACGTTGTCAACCCGCAGCTCCTGCTCCAATGTCCCCTCCTCCTCCACCACCCCCAACCCTTTTCAGCCTCCACAAAGTACTGCTCCATCATACCCATGTGTAGGGCACAGCGGTGTCACGCATTTCTTACACCTGCTTTCCCCGGCGAACGAAGTCACACAGGGGAGGAAAAATCCGCGTCATGCAGCAAGAAATCGATGTGTGGCTTTCTCCCCGCCAACTGCAAAAACGGAACCATGGTACGGACAATGGGGGTAACAAAGGTGTCCGCGTTGCACCGAGGAGGGGGTGGTCCATGCGCTCTGCATGGCGCACGTGTTCAATTGGTTGTGAAAAGGTTCCTGAAGTCTTCCACCAATCTTCAGAAGATTCTGAAAATGGCCAGGAAACTGTGCATTTCACTTCATCCATTCCTACAAAGAAGGAACACCCTCCTCGGTTGCAGCGGGCACGAACGGCCTCCCCAACCAAAACTCTGATATGCAATGTTTCCACCCCGTTGGAATTCCAGCCTGCACATGTTGGACCGACTGTATGAACAGAGACGGCCATTAACGATTTTTTGATGATCCAGGCGGACAGGAGTACACCCCTGTGTAACTTTGATGTCAGCCAGTGGCAGCTCATGTGTGACACTTGCTGTTTGTTGAGGCCATTCTAGGAGGCGACTTAATTTGTCAGTCGCAGGACTACGGGATGAATAACGTATTCCACTGCTTTATGTCCCGGAACAGATGCTGAAAAATCTGTCTGGGCAGGGGACTGGGAGCGTGGCGACTCATCTCGCCGGCCACATGAGTCCGGTGGGGATTGAATGGAGGAGGAGGACATTGGAGCAGAAGCTTTGTTGGTGAAATGAGTGGTTTTTCTACCGGGTGACAAGAGAGGAGGGCAGGAGCGCTGGAGGAGGTAGAGGGAAAGGGATGGGGAAAGATAAGCGATGACCCGCAAGCATCGTGGCGTATTAAGTGGAGTCACTTGTGAGATGGCCCGCGCATGCTATTTCCCTGGCTAGTGAAAAGCAAAGTCAGCATGGGGCAGAGGGTGACTTTGGCTTCCCTTTTTGGGACCTTCGCTACCGGTCCAAAAGGGGTTTTTCCCGTGTGAGGGGAGGACAAAAATCAAATAATTGGGGAAATCCTCCGTAGTCAGTTGGCCGCTGCCTATGTGCGGCATCGTCCCTCCTCTGATAGGTCTGACCGGGGGGTTTCTTCAGCGCTCACGTACTACTGCCGCAGCTGCTGGGGAGGTGGGGGGGGGTAGGAGCAGTACCAGCTCCATCAGCAGCAACCTAAGTCTGGAGTCACTGATGAGAAGCTTCCTTCACCCGCCTTGTGAGGAGGGCAGTCGCCAGCAGCAGCAGGACCCGGAGCAGACCCTGAGTCAACAGGTGGTGGCCTACTTGGACAGCACTCTGCCACCCCAGTTAGAAGATCCGCTGGACTACTGGGCAGCCACAAACTGGATGTGTGGCTGCAACTTGCCGAGATTGCAGTGGAGAAGGCTGTCTGCCCGGCCAAGTAGTATGGCATCAGAGCGGGTGTTCAGTGCGGCAGGGGCCATCATTACCCCAAGGAGAACCCGCTTGTCCACGGGAAATGTGGAACCACTGACCTTTTTCAAGATGAATCAGGCGTGGATCGGCCAGGATTTCCACACACCAATGCCTTACGCGTCAGATTACATCAGCTATGACGACTCACCTGCATTTTTACAATTTAGATGCCCTAAACAAACCGTGTTGTTTATGAACAGATCTCTGAATCAGTCGTGCCTGCCTAATATCTCCCTTTTTACATTTCTTACACATGCCATTTGACAAAATACTTTTTAACATAAAGGATAATCCCCTACTAAAGCCTATCTGGCGTACATAGCAGAAAGTGAGACAGATTAAGCAGTCGAACCTGTACAATTCTCTGAATCTTTCGCTCACGTCTAACTCAGTTTTTTAGGGTGACCCCATGATGTTTTCCAGTCATGGCAATGCCAGGGTCTCCATCTGGTCCAGCACTTTTTCAATCCCCAAATTTGGAAACTCCACACAATTAGAGAATTTCAAAATCGTTTCCCCAGTGTTAGTATATCTTTTTTCAATTATAGATATTATCACAGCTAAGGAATGAGATTTGGGAATTCAATTTTGATTTGATCCTCTTTAGACCGCCAACTGGAAAATTATATTTGTCTACTAATTGCAGCTATGTTCTTGGGAAAATAGATTATGATTAGAGATGGGCGAATTTCTCAAGAATTCGGTTCGCCGACTTCGCCGAATTTTCCAACTAAATCCGTTTAGTCTCGAATTACTTCGTGGTGAATCGCGTTAAAAAACAGCTATTTCCTGGCTGCACAGAGCCTGTAGGGTGCTGTAGAACATTGTGCCATGCTTAAATATGCAGAGGGAGGTTGGTTTGGTCTTCATACAATACTGTGTTTTAGTATGACACACACATGACTGCCGCCGCTATTAGAATCGCTTCACCCTTCAATTCCCTGGGCACTTACTGGGGAAAAACTGACCAAAAAACTGAAGCGGGAATGCAACCTGAAAGTCATGGCAGCGCCAGCTGGAAAAAAAACAAGCTGAGGGCTAAGATCCTATGATAGCATCAAAGAACACAGTAGTAGGTTACTGGAGCTGCCACAGGTCGCGCACGTAAGGGATGTTAAGCGGGGTATCCAGAGGCCAGAGCTTTAAACTGTCACAGAATATGACGCACCTGTTCTGTTAAAACTGATACATGGCGGCCCCCCCCCCCGAATGAGTGGAGGGATTTGGGAGTATTTTTGGTTGACGTTCTGATCATTTTTCCCCCTTTCCCTTTTATCCGCAGTGTCCCCTTTAATCCCGGTCAGTAAACCATCAGTATTGTAAGCCAAAAAAAAAACAGGAGTTGACCAAAAAAGAGGAAAGTAAAGGGATATTTCATGTTTCTGTGTTCTGTATCGCTTGCTTTTGGCTGACAATCCCGATCCTTCCGGGTGAAAAGAAGGGGAAAACCCAAAAATAGTGGCAACTCATAGGTGGTGAGAGTGGAAACAAAATTAGAACCATAGGGTGTTCGAGTGAATGCGGTCACTTGGGGAGCATGAGTAGGCCCCCAGAGTGGCCAAAGACAAATTTGGAGGGGTTGGGGCAAAATCAAGAGCCCACACAGGGGCACAATGACAGAATGTGGAGGTGACGGCTGCAGCAACAGCATGAGGTTAGAGAGTGGCACAATGGCAAATTCTGGAGGTGGCCCAACGGAGTGGCCCAAAGAGGGGCACAATGACAGGTTTTTGGGAGGCAGGAGCAACAGCATGAGGTCGAGAGTGGCACATGACCGGTGTAGGTCATGGCAGCGCCACGCAGCAGTGAGGTCAGACAGGGCACAATGACAAAATTCTGGGGGTTTGGTTAAAACGGAGTAGGCCACAGAGTGGACAATGACAGAGTGTGGAGGTGAGGCAGCAGAACAGCATGAGGTCAAGAGTGGCAAATAAAGGGTTATGAAGGTCCCGGAGCAGAAAAAGTAGCAGAGAGGTCAAGAGGGCACAATGACAGGGTATGGAGGGCACGCTAGCAACGCAGAGCGCATGAGGTAGAGATTGGCACAATGCACAGTGTGGGGGGTCACGGCAACAGCAATGCAGAGCGCATGAGGTCTAAGTGGCACATGCAGAGTGTGGTGTGGGGACCATTCAGTCGCGGGGAAAAGATGGTGTAGCAGTGGAAAATTAGAGCGATGTGTGGATGGCGGGTGGCGATTAGATTGTGGCTGATGCAGGTTTTTTGACCCGGGACTCTTTCTAAATTTTTTGGTTGGGGCGTCTGGCTGACGCTAAGGCATTGGTGTTGGAAAATCCGGGCCCATCCATGCTGATTCATCTTGAAAAAAGGTCAGTCATTCACTTTTCCCTGGAAAAAGTGGTTTTCCTTTGGGGGGTAACAATGGCCACCGCGCACTGAACCACTGATATGAATCGCCACATTACAGGGCGGGCAGGGACCAGCTTCCTCACTGCCAAACTCGGCAAGTTGACGGCCACACATCCAGTTTGGCTGCCCAGCAGTCCAAGCGTATCTTCTAAACTGGGGGTGGCAGAGTGTTGTCCATGTAGGCCACAACCTGTTTGGTTCTGGAGTCTGATACGGGTCCTGCTGCTGCTGCTGGCGAGGGTGTGCCTACTCAATAGGTGGTGAACGGAAGCTGTCATCAGCGACTCCAGACTTAGGTTGCTGCTGATGGAGCTGGTAAGTGCTCCTTCCCCCCCCACTTTCCCACAGCAGCGTTGCAGTGGTTGTGACGACGCTGAGGAACCCCCCTGGTCAGGACCACTCGTCAGGAGGATGGACGATTGCAGCACATAGGCAGCGGCAATTGGTCTACACAGATTTCTTATAGTAATTGAGTTTGGTCCTCCATTTCAGCAGCTGGTAAAAAATGCTCCCTTTTGGAGACGGATCGGGTAGCGAGGATCCCATAGGGTGGAGTGCAGAAGTATCCCTCTGCCGGTGATGATTTTCGCAGGGCTGTATTTCCACTAGGCAACAATGGCACATGCCTAGGGCTCGGCACCTCCTAGTGGGCGGCTCAAGGGACGCAGGCTCTCTCTTTTTTTTTTTCCCTATTTTATTTTCTCCCACCCTCCTAAGGCGTCTCCTTCTCGAGTGGTCCGAGACGGGGAGGTGGGGGGGGGGGGCGCCGAGGGTAGGTGTGCGTTGTGCGGCGGCGGAGCCCGGGGGAGCCACCGGAGCTCGTGCGGTGGTCCCGGAGAGGGGAGGGGAGGAAGGTGGAGGCAGGTGAAACGTGAGAGGAGAGGGTAGGCAGGTGAAACGTGAGTGGGGAGGGGAGGCAGGTGAAACATGAGTGTGGACTGGAGGCAGGTGAAACGGGAGAGTTTACTGGAGGCAGGTGAAACGTGAGTGGGGGCTGGAGGCAGGTGAAACGTGAGTGGGGACTGGTGGCAGGTGAAACGTGAGTGGGGGCTGGAGGCAGTTGAATCGTGAGTGGGGGCTGGAGGCAGGTGAACGTGATTGGGAGTGGAGGCAGGGTGAAACGTGAGTAGGACTGGAGGCAGGTGAATGTGAGTGGGGAATGGAGGCAGGTGAAAAGTGATGTTGGGCTGGAGCAGGTGAAAAAGTGAGTGCGGGAGTGAAGGCAGGTGAAACGTGGAGTGGGGATGGAGGCAGGTGAAAAACGTGTGAGTGGGGGCTGGTGGCAGGTGAAAGTTGAGTGGGGGCTGGTGGCAGGTGAAAGTTGAGTGGGGAATGGAGGCAGGTGAAATGGGAGTGGGGACTGGTGGCAGGTGAAACGTGAGTGGGGGCTGGAGGCAGGTGAAAGTTGAGTGGGGAGTGGAGGCAGGTGTAACGTAAATGGGGGCTGGAGGCAGGTGAAACGTGAGTGGAGAGTGGAGGCAGGTGAAACGTGAGTGGGGGCTGGAGGCAGGTGAAACGTGAGTGGGGACTGGAGGCAGGTGAAACGTGAGTGGGGAATGGAGGCAGGTGAAACGTGAGTGGGGGCTGGAGGAAGGTGAAAGATAAGTGGGGGCTGGTGGCAGGTGAAACCTGAGTGGGGGCTGGAGGCAGGTGAAACATTAGTGGGGAGTGAAGGCCGGTGAAAGGTGAGTGGGGAGTGAAGGCAGGTGAAACGTGAGTGGGGGCTGGAGGCAGGTGAAACGTGAGTGGGGAGTGGAGGCCAGTGAAAGGTGAGTGGGGAGTGGAGGCCAGTGAAAGGTGAGTGGGGAGTGAAGGCAGGTGAAACGTGAGTGGGGAGTGAAGGCAGGTGAAAGGTGAGTGGGGGCTGGAGGCAGGTGAAACATGAGTGGGGGCTGGAGACAGGTAAAACGTGAGTGGGGGCTGGAGGCAGGGTAAACTTGAGTGGGGGCTGGAGGAGGTGAAAACGTGAGTGGGGGCTGGAGGCAGGTGAACATGAAAGTGGGAGAGTGGGGCAGGTAAACGTGAATGGGGGCTGGAGGCAGGCGAAAATAAGTGGGAGTGGAGGCAGGTGAAAATGAAGTGGGGGAGTGGAGGAGGTGAAACTGTGAGTGGGAAGTGGAGGCAGGTTAAAGTGAGTGGGAGTGGAGCAGGTGAAACGTGAGTGGGGAGTGGAGGAGGTGAAAGTGAAATGGGACTGGAGGCAGGTGAAAGTGAGTGGGGGGCTGGAGGCAGGTGAAACGTGAGAGGTGTTAGGAATGGTGGGAGGATCGGAGGAAGGAAGAAAAAAAACCCCCCCCCCCCCCCCCCCCCCCCCCCAAAAGGGAACATTTTATAGGTATCAGACTTATATGGAGCTGTGTGTCACTGTTCATATAATATGGAGGTATCAGACTAATAAGGTGCTGTCTATCATATTATAGGAGGTATAAGGACTATATGGAGCTGTCCTATATATAATGGGAGGTATCAGACTATATGCAGCTGTCTATTCATTATATTGGGAGGCGGTATTCAGACTATATGGAGCTGTCTATACATAGTTGGTATAGGACTATATGGAGCTGCTATCATAGGAGGTATCAGACTATATGGAGCTGTGTTATCAGGAGGTATCAGACTTATGGAAGCTAAACATATAATAGAGGTACTTAGATATATTGGGAGCTGGTCTATATATAATGGGAGGTATCAGACTATATGGAGCTGTCTTATTATATAATGGGAGGTATCAGACTTATGGATGCTGTCTATAATAAGAGTATCAGTCTATATGGAGCTGTATATCATATGAGGTATCAGACATATGGAGGCTGTCTATCATATATTGGGAAGGTATCATTATATGGAGCTGTCTATCATTATAAAATAGGAGGTACAATCAGAATATATGGTGCGGTCTATACTTTCTATGGGAGGTATAGGGACTATAGGGAGCTATATATATATTATAGGAGGTATCAGAATATAGGGGAGCCCTGTCTATCATTAATAGGAGAGGTATCAGACTATTGGAGTGTCTATCATGGAGGTATCAGACTATATGGAGTTGTCTTCATATAATAGGAGGTATCAACTATTTGGAGCTGTCTATCATAGGAGGTAATCAGGACTATAATGTGAAGCTCTGTCTATCATTAATGTGGGGTATCAGACTATATGGTGCTGTTATCATAGGAGGTATCAGAACTATGTGGGGAGCCTGGTCTATCATATAATGGGAGGTATCAGACTATTTAGAGGCTATTCTATCTTATATTAGGTGGCCAGCAAACTATATGGAGCTGTCTATCTTATAATGGGAGGTATCAGACTATATGGAGCTGAGTCTATCATATAACAGGAGGTATCAAGACTATATGGGTGATCTATACATATGAGCGTGTCAGGTACTATATGGAGCCGTCTATCATATAAGGGGAGGTAGACTATATGGAGCTGTCTATCATTATAACAGGAAGTATCAGACAATATGGAGCTGTCTGTCATATAATAGGTGGTATCAGACTGTATGTGCTGTCATGTCATAGGAGGTATCGGACTATATGGAGCTGTCTCATATAATTGGGTAATCAGACTATATGGAGCTGTCTATCTTATAATAGAGGTGGTAGCAGAATATATGGCGCGGTCTATTTTCATATAATGGGGAGGTATCAGACTATAGGGGAGTATTATATATAAATAGGAGGGTATCAGACTATAGGAGCTGTGCTATATATAATAGGAGAATCAGACTTTATGGACGCTGGGTCTATCATAATAATAGGAGGTATCAGACTATATGAGCTGTTGACAGGTGATTAGTTGTATAGGTGGTCAGTATCATAATAGGGCTCTCAGTGATGTATCATATAAGTGCGGTGTTAGGGGCGGCACCTCTTAGGGCCAGGTGGTCCATACAGTCTAACAGCCTAAGGGTGGATCTCACACAGTGTGTTTTTTTGATGCGTTGTTAACGTGTGTTTTTTTGTGAAGGTTTGGCACAACAATTGATGTGTACATTTACTGCCCCAAAATCGCGGTTAAAATCACGATTTTTGCCTTGATTTTTGTACAGCAAAGGTACAGTATTAATCCACCGTGCCTTTCTGCACGAAAAAATCACACATTAACAAAGCATCAAAAAGGCACTGTGTGAGAGGCACCTTTAGGACTGTTTGCTGTAATGACCACCTGGCCATCTAACTATTTAATCTTATTAGAGCCTTCCATCTACTTATGAGAACTGTCCACTGTGTAGGCAAGGGCCTTGTGTTTCCCTGCCCTCCACCTTCTCCCCTATCACCGGCCTTCATTTCTTAGAACATTTTGGGAAAATGAGATCTGATTTGTTGCTATGGTTGGAGAAATGGTCTGTCATAGTTCATATCATATAAGAAGACCCCAAACTAGAAATATACATCAGAAATAAAAATGTTGAAGAAGAAAGGATTATGTATATGAATAAAATATTGGTGACCATATTCCCTTTAAGCTGCAGTGTGCTTTTATTGGTTGAAGTCTAGTGGTTGGTTTAGGTGTAGGGACAGTGTTGCGGATCTAAAGTATCTGTATGATTGAAATAGGTTCTCTCCAAACAATCTAGGAAAAGCTGGGTGTCGGCAATACCTTCAATTAGTTTCTTTACTTGAGCCGGTTTCATGGTTGTAGTGGGAGTGGCTTTTGTAAAGGGGTGTGCATAATATGAAAAGGGCGTGGTAATCTAATTGGTTAATGGGGGCGTATTAGGGTTTAGTGCCTAGAGCAGCACGACCTATAAATACAGCCCTGACTATTCGGCTGTCATTAGCCAGGCAAATCAGCATGCTGCGGGCAATCTGCACAAAGTGACTTCTTGAGGGACTCCTGTCCTCCATCTCCACTGTAAACTACAACGGTGCTTGCTGGGTAATCTGCGGTCTACTCATCTCCATCTTGGCACCAATTGTCCTCTCCTCTCCTCCTCCTCAAGTTCAGTCCCCAACGGACTCTTGTGGCACGTGAGATGTAGTCGCAGTCTCCAGTCCCCTGCCCAGACAGATTTTGTTCAGCATATGTTCAGGGACATGAAAGCAATGGAATGACGTTATTCATCCGTGTCCTGGCGGACTGGTACACATTACGTGTTCTCTCGAATGGCATTCGCAAACCGCAGATGTACGCATGAGCTGCACTGGCTGACATCAAAAAGTTTGCACAGGGCAGTACTCATGTCCCGCCTGGATCATCAAAAAATCGTTAGGGCCTTTTTTTGTTCATACAGTGTCCAACATGTGCAGGCTGGAATTCCAATGGGGAAAAAAAGGGATATCAGAGTGTATTTGGGGAGAAGAATGAAGTGCATGATTTTCCCTGGCCTTTTAAAATCTTCGAAGTCGGGGGAAGACTTCAGGAACCTTTTCCAACCAATTGAACACTTGCCCCTGCGGGTGCATGGACCATCCTCCTCGGTGCAGCCACCACCATGTTCCCCCTTGTCCGCACCAGGTTCCGATTTGCAGTTGGGCGGAGAAAGCCACACAATCGTTTTTTTTGCTGATGATGGGAGCAGTTTCCCTGTGTGCTTCGCCGCCGAGGAAGGGGTGTGAACGCGTGAAACCGCGGCCCCTTACACATGTGGTATAGGGGAGCAGACTTGTGGAGGTGAGTTGTGGTGGTGGTGGTGGTGGGGAGGAGGAGGCGGTGAAACATTGGGAGGAGCAGCAGTTTGCAAGTGGAGGGTAAGCAAAATCTCCCGTTCCCGTTTTTGGTGTGGCTGGTCGGAAGCACTTCACCCCGTGGGCCATAAAGAACTTACGGCCCTGACCGTAGTTAAATTCCCCATGTCCCTGCTCCGTGACCTTGGAACAAACCGATAAGTAAAAACTGGCCCCCCTTTTTACATATTTGTGAAGGGGGGTACGCTTCTTGGGAAAGAAAAATTTCGGCTTGGAACTCTCCATCCGGGTCGGACAAGCCATTAGTTCTCTGTACGGTCGTTCCCCCCATTTGGAAAGGGGGGGAATGAAAAACCAACAACTTGGACAGGAGTACGGTCAGTTTTTGCCCCTTAGGATGGTGGACGTTTACTTTTGGGCTCTTTGAAATGGGCTCGTTAAACGAGGGCGGGCCCCATGGGGAAAAAGGAGCAGGACCCTCTTGCCCGGGAGTTTGAGGGAAAAGGAAAAACAGCTCCCTTCTGCAAATTTGGTGGAGCCTTAAAGGGCTGAAAGGGCATGCGTTTCACGGGTCTGCTGCTGCCCCCGGCGGGATGGACCCCAAAACCTGACCCAAAGTTTTCCCAGGCCCCGGATGGTGAGCGCTTTTTTGACGCAGACTGTGGTCCCAAAATGTTACTCCCGGGCCCACGTAAAATTTTTTCCCCCCACAGATTCAACATCCCCCCTTTTTTTTTTTTTTTTTTGGCTCCCCCGGTTTTAAAGGCAAAAAACTGCCACACCGAGGGGTAGCTGATTTTCCCGCAATGCTCCCATGAGTACTATCCCGCCCGCCCCTGTGACCCCCCTGGCAGTACTTTTTTGGGGACCTGCGAAGGGGTTTTTCCCCTGTGGCTGTTTGGCTCCCGACCTCGCACTGCGGCTACCCTGCTTACTCACGGCCAGACTAACTTGCTGGCTTGGGCCGCTGCCTGACGCGCAAGGGGCCCCCTTTTTTTTGACGATGATAAAGCCCTTGCTTCCCCCGGGTTTCCCCTTGCGGTGGGGTTAATCATAAAATTGTTAAATTTTTTGTCTTCACTGGTCCTTTTTTCTAAAAGGGTCTTGGTATGGGGGGCTGCCCCCTCACAAAATTCCCTTTCCCATGCCACTCTCCAATCTATTTTTTGGGCCGCCTACTGAAAAAGCGGGGGGTTTTGGGTTCCAATTTCTTCCCCTCCCAAAAATAGCTGTGACTGTCCCCTAAATTTTGTTCTTTCCTCGTGTATAGGGGCGTGAGCCAGACCACATATTTAGATCTCGGGCTGGGAATGGGATGGGACAGGGGGGATTGAGGACAGGTGGGGGGCCGCGACCCCCCCCGGGTTGTGTCTGACGTTCCCCCCGCTTTTGGGCGGGGGGTTGTCAGATTTCATCTGGGGGGAAAGTGATACCTGTCAAAAACCAAAAACCCGGGGTTGGGTTTGGTCAACACACGGCCGCTGGGATGACACCGGCAGTTCGGGCCCCTCCCCGAGGGGCCCCCTTGCGTACCCCCCCCTTATTTGCTGTGACCTTGCCTGCCCCGGAAATGTTTGTGCCCTGCCACCCCATGTGAAAAAGCCTGCCACCTCTCTGTTGACTTTACTGTTTGTTAAAAAAATGTACGACTCTTTTTAAATAAAAGATATCTGTTATCTAAAATACACCACTGTTTTTGACCCCAAATTTAACCCACTAACAGGTTTTGGGTAACCTTGGATATAAATTGCCAAAAAAAAGGGAGCAAAAAAAAATTAATTTGTATTTTGGGGGTTTTTTGGGAACGCCGGGGTTTTTATTAAATAAAAAAGCAGAAAAACAATTAATTAACTTTTGGATATAAGATTTTTAAAGGGAAAAAAAATGTGTTTTTGGGCGTTGAAAAACACTTTTTATTTTACGATTCAATGGGCACAAACACGTTTAAATTTAAACCCCTTTTGGATATTAATTGCCAAAAGAAATGAAAAGGAAAGGCAGTGAAGAGGGGGGGCGGGGAAAATTGTGTATTGGCAGGCGGGGAGGAAAGCGTAAAGGGGGCCTTCCGGGGGGTTGTGTGTTTTGTTTTCTTAAATTTTCCTCCATCCTGGGGCTGCCAAAACCCCCCCCCGCTCTTCACTGCCCTTGCCCCGCATGCCCGTTTTCCCAATACACACAACCCCCTGCCTGTCCTCTCCTGCTTCTCCCCCTTCCCCTGCCAATAAAACACACCCCTGCCCTCCCTTTCATTTTTTTTCCTTTGCTTTGTTAAAACCCTGGGCAGGACAGAATGCTTCCCTGACCAGAAAACCCAAAACCCCGTTGCAAAACCCATTAACCCCGGCCCCGTTCTTTTAAAATGTAGTTTTTTTCCCCAAATAGTAAAAAAGGGACGTACACCCCTTAGTTTTTTGGCCCCCAAATTTTTCAACAATAATTTTCGTAGTGAAAAACCCCCTTTAAATTAAAACCCTTGGATTTAATTCGAAAAAAAATTTGAGCACAAAAAAATTAACTGGTATGTGGGTTTTAAAAACCCCCCGGTTTCTTTTACGACTACAAAAGCGGGAAACAGAAATTTAACCTTTGGCTATAAATTATGCTCAGGAATCACCGGGAAAAAATTTCCCCCTTTTTGGCTTGAAAAAAAAAGTTTCTTTTACTGACTCCCAATAGCACAAACAGGCTTAAAAACCCCTTGGATAAAAAATTGTGCAAAAGAAATGACCCAGCAAAAAATTAACGGGAAAGTGGTTGTAAAAAACGCTGTTTTTTTACTGAATACAACGCAAAACGGGGGGGGCTTAGATAACCCTTGGATATTCAATGTGCTCCAAAACTGCCCAGATAAGCATTTAAAATGTAAAATCCCAGCGGGTTTGGGACCACACGGGACTTCAATTCCAAAAACCCAAAAAATAAAAAAATGAGAATGGAAGGGGAAGCAGTTTTCTAAAAAAAGCTGTGACCCCCCCAAAAATCGTGAAAAAAAAGAAATTTTTCCTTTTTGTTTGAGATCTCAGCTACGGCAGCTGCAGCAGCTAAGCACGGAAAAGGGGAGGGGGAGGGGGAGCGGGCCAAGTCGCACCCGGATTAAATGGGTGCGGTGACGTCACAGAATCCCCCCGGCTCTAAATTGGTTTCATCTCTGCACAGTCTTTGGGGGTTTTTCCTTTTTTTTTCCCCCCCGAGTTCTTTGCCCCATGAACGCAGGGTCCCTTGGGGCCATTTTATAAATTTTAAAAATTTTGGCTTCTTTCCCCGGAATTCCCCCAAAACTTCGACTTCGTTCAAAACCCGGGAAGTTTTCCTGAAATTTCTAAAAAAAAAAAAGTCCACTTCGTTAGAAACTTCGCCGTCTCTAATTATGAAAATCAGCATGGAGCGTCATAAAAAAAAAATTGGGGAAAACCCAGCCAATATTATCTCCCTTCGGGGACCCTTAAAATTTCCCTCCATCATTAGGGGGAAAAAGGGGGGGGGGAATTTAAATCAGCTCCCCCCGTTTGTAGATAAGTCTTTCCCAGGAGCAGGCAGGGGGGAGTCTCACCCGAAGAAAGTAGTGAACAAAGTGGCAGCCGCTACATCCTGGACACCGGATTCAAAATTCAAAAAAAATTTTTAAATTTTTTTTAAACCGGATTAAAAAATACAGGGGGGGAAAGTTATATCTTTAGGCATACTTGGCACGATGACAGGCCACCAAAAGACCCACGCCTTCGGGGGTTTAATTTTTAAATCCTGGGGCACCCCGAAAGATATAGCTTTCCCCAGTATTGTTTTTTTAAACCGTTGAAAATTTAAAAAATTTAAAAATTTTATTAAAACTTTGGGAAACCCCTGTCCCGGAAATTTGCTGGTGTACTTTGTTCACTACCCCCAGTTTCTAGGTACAAAAGAAATGTTCTTATAAATAATACACGATGCAAAATTGGAATTAATTTTGGGAAAAAATGGAAGAAAAAAGTTCAGGGGGCTTAAAAAAAACAAATTTTTTACTTAAGACATGTCCTGGCGGGAAAGGTGCAATGAAAAGGGGGTTTTCTTTGGTTTGGATCAAAAAGGGGGCCCAAATTTGCCCCCGCCATTCCCCATGGGGTTTTTTGGGCAAATTTTTTTTGCGGGGAAAATTGGGCCCGGGTTGAACCTTCCAAAACAAGGGGGAAAAATATCTCCCAGCTAAAACTTGGGAGCTCCCAGTCATGTCTAAGGCAGAAAACCAACCATTTCTTTCCCCTTTTGAAACCGAAGGTTTTTGGGGGACGTTTAGGGATAGTTGGGAGGTCCCATAGGTTTAGACTGGGGCCCATCAACAATTATGGTATAATTTTAAGGGGAACCACTTTAAGCAAAAAAAAAAATTTCCCCTTTAGATCTACAACATGGTAAAAAAGAAAAGGGGAAACTGGTAGGGAAGGGCCTGATTGTACTGTTTCCCCAATTTTTAGGGCCCGCCTTTGGGGTTCTAATGTTGGGTAGGGGTCTTTTGGGAGAGGGCTTTACTGATGCCATTGCTTTGTTAAAGAAATTAAGTAGGGGTTTCCCATAAAATTTAAAAAGTCAAAAAAGGCTGTAGTAAAGCTTAAAAGACCTTTTGTATATTCCATAAATCTTTTGAATGTTTTTTTGGGTTTGGTGGTGGCGTCCAACCCTCTTTCACGGTCCCCCTTAATATTCTGTGTAAAGGTTCCAAAACCCCGGGGGGCTGGAAATGTCGGGTTTTGGGGGGATCCTCTGAAACCCCTCAGCGCAGAGGGAAAAACCCAAGGGAGTGGGGTTTGGGCCCCAAAATTTTGGTCCGGGTAGGGAGGTCTGGAGCGGAGAAGGGCATGCCCGTGTCCTAGCGTATGCACGTCCAGGGGTAAAAAGGTGAACCCCAGGACAGTCCCGGGTGGGGAGAGCCCCGGGATGGCAACAGGTTATGGCAAGCTGGGGCAGCAGCAGGGGTTTTAGCGGAATTTAAAAACGTTTCAGAAAAAATATAACCGAGTCAGCAGCATACAAAAACTAAGGGGGAAAGTCTTGTGCTGGAAAACAACAAAAGTGCCCTGGCTGAGGGGGGAACTTCCTTAAAAAACCAGAAAGGGTTAAAAGATCAAATGGGCAAGGGGCCCAAGGGACTCTGACTCTTTTAAAATTGGGGTATTGCCGCCGCCTGCCCCTAGAGGGACACGGGGCACACAAAGGAAAGCCAGGGGCCCGGGGGAAGGGAGAGATGGTGAGGTTAGGAGTGGGAGGAGCCAATCAGGTGCGGCAGAGAGCCAGGGGGACCATGGGATGTGCCGCAAACGGGGCCCGAACCCCCAGGGGACCGGGACGCTGTCGGGCCGTAGCAGGGGGCCCCCGGCGGAACCGTGGGCATTCGGATGGGCCCCGGGAAAACCCCCGTTATTGCCAAACATTGGTTGAGAAAGCAGGTTTTTTTTTGAGTTATTTTGGAGAAAATTCAGTTTTTTGTCTTAACTTTTATAGATTCTTTTTCCCTTTTTTCTAAAAAATGGGTTTTTTGGGGGAAAAAAAAAGAAATTGTAAGTTTTTCCCTTTTCTTATTTGTAAAATTTTGTTACTTGATAATGTATCCCTGTATTGGGGTTTAAAAATGCATTTTCACTTTTCCCTTTGAGGTGATGTCATTGATCATAAAAACTACAATAGAAATATTTTATAGAAAATTAAAAAAAGCGCAACCTACATTCAAACACACATGCATTTTGCTGGTGCAGAGAAATAAAAGGGCCACAAAAAAATAGGCAGCAAACGAAATGAGTTTCATATTTCCCTAATCACTTTTGAATTGGCCCCGGTAGTGTTTGCAAAATGAACCCCAAAATGGCTGTGTTCACACCCGATAGTGGGTTTTTTTATGTTTTTTTGGATTTTTTTTACTTTTCATATTGTTCAAATAAAAAAATTCAGTGTGGAAAAAATTTCCTTATCAAAAAAAATTTTAAAGCAAAAATTTATTTTTGGGCAAAAAGAAATATGTTAAACGGGATCACAACTGGGGTGTTTTAACAACCCAAAAATCAATTTCATGTGGGTTTGGGGCACGGAATTCCACAGGGGAATTAGTTTCTTTTTTAGAACAACAAAAAGGGGAACACCAAAAGTTTTACCCCTTTAAATTACTGTTGATTTAACGTCTGCAAACATTTTTTTTTAAACCCTTTTAAACAGAAAAAAAAATAAACGCAAAAATTTTTACTTCTGGTTTTTACAAAAATGGGAAAAAATACAAATTGTTAAGGGTTAAACCAAATCCTCACTTTTGATTTAAAATTTAAAAATTATGGGCTCACAAACCCTAAAAGGTTTCAGACTTCCTTTAGCTGGTTTTAAAATACAGAAACCCTTTTAGCAGACTTAGGTAAGGAAAAAATCTTGGGGTAAACCCTCCAAAAATTTATTTCATATTCGGGTTTTTCCTGAGATCCCTTAAATTGGGGAAAAAAAAATCAAGCTCTTAAATTTTAAGGTTGATATTTCATTCAACGGGAAAATTTTTTGTTTCAGGGGATTTTACATAAAATTAATAGATGTCAAATGGGAAAAAAAAAAGAATTTTAATTGGGACATTTATCTTGAATATTAAAAAGCAATGCATCCCTTTGATAAAAACAAACCAAACTTTGGTTATTTTCCCCCTTGATGTTTTTTCTCAAATCAAATTTAAAAAATTTTTCCCCTATTTTCATTTTTTTTTTTACATAAATAATTTGTTTCTCACTCAATAAATTTGCAGAGTTTAAACTTAAAAGATTGGTTATCTTTTACATAGGGAAATTTCATGGGGTTAATGAACTATGGGGTAATGGGCTAAACCCACCAACGGGCAAAAACCCCCCCATTAAAAAACTTTTGATAAAATTCAATAAAGAAAATACAATTTTGTTTCAGTGTAAATTCTCAAAAAGCACAGAAACCCACAATCCACAAACTAGACAATACTGATGCACTCTAGAATAACTTCTACAGGGGGTGGTGGAAGATATACTTTCCCAAAACCCCTTCAGCATGTTGGTTTTGGGGGAAAGCCACCAAACCCAGTATGATGACGATTTTGTCAACTATCGTTACGCCTGACCCTTTAAAATCTTGGGGGAGGAACAACAGTTCATTCTTACACCCAAACAGGGGGGAGAAACTGGGAATTTAACATTTACAACAGTAAACTGGTACATGCTACATCTTGGCAAGAAATTTGGCAACAAATCACAGAAAAAAACGACAATTTCATTCCCCGTTTTTACCCCAGCATACCCTTAAACCTGCATACCCACAAATTTAAAAAGGGGCCCAAAAGGCATATTATTTAACCCTTATTTTATTGAACAATTATATCCCTTCTACCCACATACCCTTAACCCGTCTGACCCACAGATTAAAAAGGGGGTAAAGAAGTCTTTTTAACCACCATTTTTAACAGGGCATTTCCTCCCCCCTTAACGCGATGACCCTTAAAAATTACTGACCCACAGGGATTTTTGCCCATTACCGGGTTTTTTTCCTCCTTTGGCTCACATTGAGGTCAAGGCCAAAAAACATCCTTCTTTTCCTCTTATCTTTTTAACATGCTTTGACCCCAACCGCTTTTTTATCAAAGAGGTCTTCAGAAAAAGGATTATCCAATGGGGTAACGATTACTTTGGGGCTTTTCTTTATATTGGCGGATGCGACGATATGATGCCGACATTTTTGGCCGTGACTGGAAGGGCGAGGGTAAACTGTGATGCAGGTTTCATTTAACCACTGAAAAGGGCTTTTTTCATGCTGTTCGTTTTTTACTGAGATTCACGGGCACCGACCCGGGAGACAGGGGCCCACGGGCCCCAACCCCGACCCTGGCTTGCGTTTGTCACCCATGGAAAAGGGTCACCTTTTCTCGTACCTCTCTCCATATTCCCACACCCCCCTTTGTGCTTACCCCTTAGTTCCCCTTTCAGAAAAGAACAAATTTAAAATAGGGAAAGTTTTTGACAGCTCTTAGAAAACGGCAAATCACGCTTTTTTTAAATCCCCTAATTTTCCCAAACCCTTTGCACCACTGACAACCGTAATTTTTTTATCAAATATTAAAACAAATTTGCTACAACTGGGTCTTGCGGCAAAAAGACGCACAGACTTTTAAAAAAACTATTATGCCGGTTTTTGGAACACTGACACCCGTGATTGCAATAGAACTGAAAAAACAGGGGGCATTTTAAAATCCCATCAGAGGTCTTCGGCCAAAAAAGGTAAAAAAACAATGCTTTTTCAATTGAAGATCACAGAAAATACTGACTGCAAAATATCTTTTCCTTTTAAATGCCTCTCCCCCTGCTGGCCCCCCCCCCGCAGCCCCAAACCCCCCCCCCTCCGCAGCGCACACAAAAGTAATATCCCTTTAAAATTCTCTAACTTAATAAAAAGTGATATTCTCTAATCTAAAATTATTCTAAAGGGAGGTAGGTGGTGGTTTCTTTATTAGAATAGATATCTCTCAGACTGTTAGAGCAGCTATTGGTTTAAACCAGAAAAATCCCCGCTTTAAGGGATGGGGAGAGAATGAGCTCAAACGGGAAAAGCAGGGCTGATTAAAAACAGGGGGAGGGCCCGGACTGGGGAAAAAAATCAGCCCCTGGCACAGCCCCCCAGCCCAATACAATATCCCCCCTTAAAAAATGTCCTTTTCTCGACCTCGCCCCTG
>JAODAL010061279.1:0-20421 GCA_025379985.1 Phyllomedusa bahiana | reverse complement strand
GTTTTTTTTTCAGAGCCTTCATCTGTAGGGGAAACTAAGTTCCCTATCACCCTCCCTTCATTCACAGCTTTCCCCACCCTTGGTGGAAGTTGATGGACATATGTCTGTTTTTCAACTCTACTAACTATGTAACTATATATGTATAATATGTAAAAGCAAAAATCAATGCTTTATATGCAGTGCGGCCGAACCACTGAAAGGTTCCCCCGGATGTTCCAAAAATAAAAATGCTTGTCAGTCCATCGGGGCACGATTAAAAATAAAAGAAAAATTCATCAGACAAACTTTTATTCGGATTTTGCTTTAAAAGAAAATTTAGCAGGGAAAAGCTGACCAGCATTTTTCGCTTACAATTAGCAAATACTCCACCGATAGTAAAACATTCAGTGCTGGGGACTGGCGGTTCCTAATATCCTCAACTACTATTGGGCCACCCACTTGCGTTGAAATCCCAGCTTGGTCACCCCTTCCGAGCATATACCAAGTGGAAGGAGATAGAAAAGCTGTGGCTTGAAACCCAAATCCACCCAATGCCTTCTATGGCATTCGAAGCCTCTCCCCTCACGGGGAACCTATTGGGTCCAATCAAGTTTACGGGGCAAATATGAAATCAGTGCAGGACCAGATTTCAGTTAGCTTCCAAAGTTTTTCACCCTGGCCACCCCCTTTTTTGTGCACACCCCCTTTTTCCCTGCTGGCTCATCTGGATTTGTAGCAAGACCGTGGCTGGGGCATGATTATTCCGGTTTGTGGATGTTGCTAGGGCTGGAGACAGGAGCTGATCCCGTTTGACCCCCTTTTCAGAGGGACTTATAATCTCCCTGAGAGATCCCGATTTCACTACCTCCAGATAAACTCACCTGATGTCTTCCATGTTTGGCACATCACCCTCTCGATCCCGACCTCTTTTAAAACAGCTCTGTAAAGCGGGCCACAGTACTAAGGGTCTCATTTTTCCACGATCTACCCCCATTCTCTCAGACCCGCCCTCTTGCTTAACCCCCACACACAGATACATGGCCAAGTGGGAAAACTACCTAGGTAGGGAAATACCCTTCCCCTCATGGCAGGTGATTTGGAATGCAGCGGCGAATCCTCATAATGTATCCAGCATAAAGAAAATCTATTACAAATACTATTCTTTTTGGTACCATACACCGGAGGTCCTGCACAAATGGAACCCCCAGCTCCCATCGATATGCTGGCGATGTTGCTCCTCAGTGGGTACGCTGCCGCATATCTTTTGGGATTGCCCGATTATTCAACCCTTTGGTCACAGGTAAAGGGGGCTTATAGCTGAGGTTTTGGGGGTGAGGATCCCATTTTGGACCCTCTCACCTATTTACTGAGTGGGCCGGTCAAGGGGCTATCTAAACACGATTCCAAACTTATGTTACATATCCTCACAGGAGCCAGGTGCCTAATTTCTGGTAGATGAGGCAGACCGCGCCACCAAGTAGAGGGGATCTCTGTCAGAGGCTCACAGAAACATGGCGAATGGAGTTTCTAACTGCCCCTGCTCCATGACAAAATGGATTCTTTTGACAAAACTGGTCTGCATGGGACATGCACCATCTTGGGACCAGGACCCCCCCCCCCCCACTCCACCTTACCCCCTTTGTCTAAATGTCCTGCGTTATATTTTTTTTATGCTGTTTCTTTTTGATGAGGCTGGAAGTCCTTTGATTTATAAACTTAATGAGTAACCATGTAAGCCTTGTCTAATTCGCAGCCCCCAATGTTACTTCCGTTTAGGTTTGATTGCATATTTTTTAATGCCTAAATTCACACATGCCTTATACGTGTACTATATTTCTCAGGTGTCAATTTGCACCGTTGTTTTACTTGTTTTGTCACAATAATTGAAAAATCAATAAAAATTGTCAATTAAAAAAAACATTCAGTGCTATTAAGGGATACAGTGGCAGCCTGGAAGGAGCTAAGAAAGAGATATGGGCTACCGTTTAGGATCTCCAAGTATCTACCTGTTGGGGTTCAGGGGTACACTGCATGACTACTGCTGTCCAAATTGAACACTGATTGCCGGCTGAAGAAATTTACATCAGACACAGAGCTGATATGAGTTCCTCCTCAGTGTGAAGCAGACCCGAAGAGAGGGGGGCCTTTATTACAATACAATGGTTTTTTACAAACTGGCTTCAGGGCGGGGCTAAGTTCCTTTGTTTTTTTGCAGTCTTCAGGAATGTGGCACTAGTCTTTTGTTCTCCAGATATGGTCATGGTTTTCCCCACCCAGGCCCAAATGCTGGCACATGGTGGGAGGGGGTTTTCAGGAAGCAGGCGCCATCTTGGAATACTCTGCTGTTCAGCTAAGCTTATATGTGTAATAATGTTTTTGCACCACAAACTTCATTACAAAAGCATTAGAACTATATATGTTTCCCTTAACAATCCCCCCTAAACATTATTACATTTGGGACCCTGAGTTTGTTTCACATTGTTTCTTCCCCTAACCCAAAATCTCTGTGCTGCCAAAGCTGGGCGGGAAAAGGGTTGTGGATGCTTCACCAGGTTTGAGATGAGCCACTCCTATGTGAGTTACCCCCCCTTTGTAGTTGGTCTTTCCCAGCCCTGAAGGCCCATCTCTTTCCCTTCTAATCATCTGGATCCTACATTGGTCATGCCCTTTAAATTCATTGTTGCTAAGTGCAGAAAACAACATTGGCCACAGTTATAGGCTGAAAACAAAAGTGAAAAAATAAAATAAAAATAGTTCTGTGTGTAAAAGCTTTCTCTTTAGTCTGTAGAAGTCTTATATCTTCATAACTGTAAAACAACAAAGAATGATAGGATTTGGGGAAGGAGTGCAGACATCAGAGCCCCTTAGCTATATCAATGCGGGGGCAAACGGGCGGTCAGTGATCAGTGCTTGGCGCAGACATGGCGATAAAACACTGGCGCAGACGTGGATCAACACTGACGCAGACATGGCGACTTGTGCAGACATGGCGATCAACACTGGTGCAGACGTGGTGGCTTGTGCAGACATGGCGATCAACACTGGTCTCTTTTGCGATATCTTTTGTTGTCTGTGGCAGCTCCTGGCACCTTCGTAATCCTCCATCAGTCTTCGGGCTCCTGGCCCCTTGTCATGCTAAAAATGAACTTTGAAAACAATCTTGAATCCTTGCAGGTAATAAATTGTCCTGTAGAGTAAGTGTGGCTGTGCGGGGGTGGGGTGGACATGGCACTCTGTTTAATCTCAATCACATATACTCAGTCACATAAGAGCAGTAGAATAACCTGCTCTCCTCCAGTTTGATCTTCAAAACCCCTGCAGTGAATGAATGTCCAGTAATAAAAATTAAAAATAATTAAAAAAAAAAAACTCTGCCCGTATTGGCCTTTGAAGCTTTCTGACACAGCAAGAATGTACTTCAGAATAAAAAAAACTTCTCATACATGAACAATATAACTACTATGTAAATAAGATTCCTATAAAACTCTTATATTGGCATTTGGATTAATATCAACATAAAACATAAAACAAAAAAAACCAAACAAATCACATCATCCTTCTTCTCAATCTGTAGCGCGCAACATATCAAAACCTTCGCATATCACTAAATTTTCAAACAGCTCGACTCATGTTTCTTATTTGTGTGATGCAATATCTATATATATTCACATAATTCATGATTTTCTTTCACAATTAACATTATCTGCATTGGCCTAACCTGCCCTCCTCAGATCTGCTTTCATCTAATCTGTCACTGAATAAACCCTTTAATGCTTTCTAGGGTAATAATAAACATATAAAACTCTCATACACCTTATATGAGCTATAAAGTATGTCGCTGTGTTGTATCCTCCGATGCTCATTATGACTTTTAATAGAAACAAATTAACCTAAACCTCTTATCATATAATTAACTCTTGATCAGTCAGTCAAAAGTATTGTCTTAAACTCTCTGCTTTTGTTAGGAAAAACTGTTTTGAGATCTTATCTACAATTGAAAAACAATGCATAAGGATTCATGAATAGGATTTACAGACATACAAGCTTTAAATCAAAACAAACAAGGACAAGACCCCAATTCACTCAATTCCACACTCTCCTCTCAAAAAAAGAAAAATTAACTCTATCATCTGGAGCTCCAAACAAAAAGGAAAAAATAAAACAAAAAATGATTTTCTAATAATGACTGCGCAGTAGTTTTTACTCTGGTTGAACAAAAACCTTTACTAAAAAGTAATAGAGTGGTAGTACTACCAAAAATAAAACAAAAAAAACCCAAAAACTCAAAGTTAACTTTATATACCCCGGGGCTTTGTTTAACAAGTGATGTCACTGAGGTATTTTATGAGATCTCCGATCACTAGAAATCTCTTCTTTACTCCTGCAAATAAACAGACAATTTAATCACATCCCGCAGACAGTTAAACATTTGGGGAAGGGGGAAAAAAAAGTATTTATTAGTTGGCGTCCGTCGTGCTGCTGGGAAACTGGCTATATCATAAAAACCAACCTGAAATAAAGGTCAAAAATAAAATGTGCGCACAATGCAAGATATTAAAATGAGCTCAGTAAATACCACGTGGATTATTTTTTTTTTTTTTAATTTAGTTGTAACCCAATTTATAAAGACGTTACTCCAAAATGTTACTCTTATAATCAGGAAAACACCTTCACCATCATCTGACTTAAGGGATAATTAGTTCATTTTCAAAATCAAATATATTAGATTAACCACCTAAAATAAAGCACAAGCATGTCAGTGACATTATAAGACAGTAAAATTTCCTATATTCAGTTCAATCAAAATATGCAACAATGTAACCCTTACAGCTTTTCTATAACTACAAAATCCCTTTCAATTTAAGGAGCTGTAAAACTGCTCTCATATAATGACCCTGCACATGCAGAATTATAAATTATACAATAGATGCAAATTTATATACAAACTTATACTGATATCCTTCCTTGGGCTAAAAAGAAACCTAGCTGATACCCTCTGACACAACTATCTCGCTGCACTCTCTTATGGTAAGCTTTGTGCCGGTAAGGACTGGATCAGATGACTCATCAGGTGATGAGGAAGTGACGGAGTTGTGGGAGTGAGAGAGGTAGTGGGAGGGAAAAGAGGCACTGGAAATGTTTTGGTACAGGAAGGAGCAGGATTTGGGCTTCCTCTGCCACATGCAACACAATACTCAGCAGGGGGGCGGATTTTGCTGGGGCCCCAATTGGGACACTCCCAGCACTTAGAATCAGCTCCATTATAAGGTGGTGGGGCATTTTGTCAGCGGGCAATACTTATAACCAAGAACATTTCCTTTCTTATTCCCCACATTCAGTCTCGACCACCCTTCTTTTGATATCTCTTTTAGCTGTCTTTTTCCAAGCTAATGCAGCATTAAAAGCTTGCTATCGTCAAGCCCTCCCTTGTTGTCTTTCACAGCTAAAGCTCACAATTGAGTTGAAGTCTACCCTCCTGGTGGAAAACCACATGTTCATTAACTTTTTTAACCTTCTCTACATGGTACTTTTTTTTCTTTTCTCTACATGCTTCTTTTCTTCCCTCCACTAGATCCTGCAGACTGACTGAGCCTATAACGGGCCGTTTTTACCCCTCATAAACTTTAGGAGACCTAATCATATAACGATTATAAACACACACGTCCTAGCGTAAATCCCCCTCCGAGCTACCCCGTTAGCTGGGAGTCCCTTCTGCTAGAATTTTCTCCCCTACTCTGCAATTGGTGCTGTCCTGATCTAGTAGAGTCTTGTTCTAGTCTGTAAATGTCAAAAATCTCCTCTGTGTATCCAATCTCGCTAGAACTTCCTCTAGTCTGCAACCAGCAACATGTGCTTCAGTCTAGCTAGAATTTCCTAAATCATTTCCTGTCTGCAACTGACAGCATCAAGCCCAATCTAGGTAGGATTTCCAAATTAAACCCCGTGTGTCAGTCCTTGTCCCAGGATCTACCAACACAGACAGTAGTCAGGCAGGGTCGGGCAGCTGGGATCAGGTTCTTGAGACAGTACAGCGGGAACGCTCTGCGCCGACCAGAAACCCGGGGTGACCGGACAAACACCCCCACCCAACCTGGAACTGTCCAAATACACAGGCAAACTACAGATTTCCCAAAAAGAAATCCAGTAGACTTACCATGTTTTCAAGTGGAGGTGATCAGTCTCCCGTTTTGAACAGTCCGAGGTAAGTCCAGGTGGTCACCGTCAGGTCCCCCAAGGAAATGTTCCCGTTGGTACTGCCCCACTTACTGGGCGCCAATGTTGGGGTTCAGGGGTACACCCGCATGACTACTGCTGTCCAAATTGAACACTGATTGCCGGCATGAAAAGAATTTTCATCAACACAGAGATGATATGAGTTCCTCCTCAGTGTGAAGCGACCCAGAAAGAAAAGCCTTTATTACAATACAATTTTTTTTACAAACTGGCTTCAGGGGGGTGGTTAAGTTCCTTTGTTTCTTGCAGTCTTCAGGAATGTGGCACTAGTTGATTGGTTCTCCAGATATGGTCATGGTTTCCACCCAGGTCCATGCTGGCACATGGTGGGGAGTGGTTCAGGAAGCGGGCGCCATCTTGGAATATTTCTGCTGTTCAGCTAAGCTTATATGTGTAATAATGTTTTTGCACCACAAACTTCATTACAAAAGCATTAGAAATATATATGTTTCCCTTAACATACCCATATGGGATCATAAAGAATTCCTGGTAGGTAGAGACCATAAATGGTTTAAAACATGGAGACACAAGGGAATAACTTCACTAAATCAGCTCTTCCAATTAACTTATAATGGATGGAAAAGATTTGAGGAGGTCAGAGAGGAATTCGGGATACCAGGTTCCCAGATTTTACAATACTTGCAGATCAGATCTTTCTGCACTTCTAGGCTACAGGATGTACGTAAAGAAAGGGGCAGGAATGACTTTGATGGGTGATAGGTACAATTTCGAGACGAAAAACTATTACTGAAATTTACGCAAACATTAGAGATAAATACATAATCTACAATGCAGAAGATGGTTTCAGGAAAAGGAACAAATGGTTTGGGTATTGACGATGCAGATGAGGTAATTATTTCAGGGTGGAATGCAATTCGAAAGCACAATTTTAAAAGAAAAATGGCGTGAAACTTATTTTAAATAGCACAAAGGTGCAAATATATGCTTTGATATCCCACCATCACCAAAATTCCCTAATAGGGTTTAAAATCCTGCCCAAATGTGGCGAGGAAAAAAAAAAATCTGTATCATGGGTTATGGACGTGCCAAGGGATACAAGCATTTTGGAAAGAAAAAGGGGACCTATTGACACAAATTAGATAAGAAACCAATATGTATTTCCCCAATAATATTTTTATTGCATGGAAAAGAAAAAGATGACGTTGCGGAGACAACACATCAAGAAACTAGATTATCAGCACTTGCACATACTATACTCTTGGTAGCAAAGAGATGCCTGCTGACTAAGTGGCTGGAACCTGAGGTCCCAGACCTTAATATGGCAATAGACAAACAAAAATATAAGCATTGGCTGATCAAATATATACTGAACGTCATAAAAGAGGTAATGGCGGGAAGTTTTTTAAAAAATGGAAACCCTTTTATCGAGAAATTTTTACACACAATGCGAAATAAGAAATTACTAGACATCTTCCAATTTACCAGTTTCTTCCTAAGGGAAACTCAGAAGGATTTTGGGCAGTTACAGCCCTCCAGTGGCACAGGGTAAAGGGGACATAACCTTAATTCTTATAACATTTGATCAACGCCTTTATGCTCACCTTCACGAGTTTGTGATAAACACTACGCAGCAGAAATAGAGAGCCTGGCTTTGTGTGTTTTTTTTGGTTTGTTTTTGTTGATATACATGGTTAGGTATATGTTTCTCTTTGGTAATGTGTCCCTCAGTAGGGTAATGAATATTAAACAGAGAAGCCTAATTATGCCGAGAAACAAAATCCTAGACCGGGGTCAGGGATGGCAGTTTTTAGTATTGATGTAACACTATGGGACTCGGTATTCTACCTTTATTGGGTCATGTTTTTTGTTATTAACTTGCTTATAACAATGGAAAATTTATGGTATTGTTATTCTTCAAATTGTTTGAAACGCTGATTGTTATATGATTTTCATACAGTGCCTAATAAAATATATTTAAAAAAAAAAAAAAATAGAAGGAAAAAACTTACCTTGTAAACGCCTTTGTTCCAGTGGCGCTGCCCTATCACTAACCATTGAGTCTTCAAATGATCCTCCAGCCAATCACAGAGTGTAGCAGTCATATGTTCTATTAAAGCGTGTGAATGCTGCGACCTGTGATTGGCTGGAGGGTGCCGGAGCCGGGATGGTTGTGACGCTGGAACGAGGGGTTTACAAGGCAGGTTCACTTCATTTTTTCTTTTTTTTTTTCCTCTTGTTAATCTTAATCCCAAGGGATTGACAAGCAGTTGTTATTTTGGGTTAGTTCCGGGATCACCCATTTAAATAAAGTTTAATTACTGTATTGATACATTAAAGAGGTTGTCTCACTACAATGATTGCTGCTTTTTATGTTAAAGATCTTGCAAAAACAAGTCACTTTGCAATATATGTCCATTAACAGTGTCCCACCTATTCCTAGATATCCCCTCTTGTATGGGCTGCATCAGCTACTCAGGTTGCTATAGCTACAGACCTGTTCGATCTCTCCTGATAGGCTGCCAGCACTGGTTGCTCTAGCCACAGACCTGTTCTGTCTCTCCTGATAGGCTGCCAGCACTGGTTGCTCTAGCCACAGACCTGTTCTGTCTCTCCTGATAGGCTGCCAGCACTGGTTGCTATAGCCACAGACCTGTTCGATCTTTCCTTATAGGCTGACAGCACCCGGTTGCTATAGCTACAGACCTGTCTTCAAACTGCACTTAGTAGAAGCCAGTAAACACGCCTCTGAATTCAAAATGAAACCAAGAAAACAGATGAGGCGATCAATAAGGTGAATATATCGGCAGCACAAATCTTTCCCTGGTGCGGGTTGTTTGCTACAGTGTACAAGTCTGGGTTAAGGCTGTTTAGAAAGGATAGAAAATGTGAGGTTTTTTTGTCTGGTAGATATTTTTTCCCCATTAATGTGAAGATGACTTTTCACTAAATGTTTTTTTTTTCTAGATTTCATATCTAATCTTTGGTTTTTTCCCGTTTTTTGTTTTGCAGCCTCGAAGAGATTGAACGTTCCAGGAAAAGACCTGGTCAGTACCGCTCTGTATGTACGAGCTTCTGTGAGAGGTCGATATCACCCCCACAGTCAGCGTTAAAGGGGGATTCTACGTCTTCTGGTTATGTCTTCAAACTGGCTGACACGGCAA
The DNA here is from genome assembly GCA_025379985.1 of Phyllomedusa bahiana. Lineage (NCBI taxonomy): Eukaryota > Metazoa > Chordata > Amphibia > Anura > Hylidae > Phyllomedusa > Phyllomedusa bahiana. The sequence continues at coordinate 11,086 of JAODAL010061279.1, read as the reverse complement.
ATTTAATGCGCCCTTCGATCTTGTCATAGTGGGGCCCGTTGGGTGGTGAAAGGGGGTGTTGCCGCCTTTTGTAACTACTTTGATGCCGTGGCTGTGTTGTCTTTGCATCTAAGTAGTTTAGTAGCCGGGGTTGGAGTCCGCTCTGATCCTGGCTGCTGACTGCAGGTGCTGGCTCTATTCTAAAGGGTGTTGCCATGAGGCAAAGTGTAGTGTCATGGCTTTCTAGCCGAACATGGGAATGGGCCCATCATGTGGGGCACGCTCCATATTACCCTTCACAAACAAAAAAGATGTCCGTTTGCGTGAAGGGGTTAAGAAGCTGTTCACAGTTTCAAACTGGATAATGTAAAAATGGTATCCCAACATATAGCATAGCAGAGCCATCAAGAACAATAGGATAAGCATAGTCTTACTTGTACTTCATTTGCTCCATTTTCCCAAACATACTGCTTTGTGTGGGCCCGGGCACAAAAGGGCGGTGGTAAAGCAAGAAAGAGATGTGAACGGCACCCAAGGAAGGGCATCTCCCCCCCTGGCGCACTCGGGCTGGCTACATACTATACCATTCATCAGGTTGTATGAGGTTTGCCCTGCACTGGAGACGTGGCTTGGCCCCTACGTCCCACCCTCATGTTATATTTTATTTCACATTACAGCTCCTAAATCATTTCATGCAATATTCCCCCCAGGGACAAGACCGCTGTTCTGCAGGCGCTGGCATACACAGTCAACCATGTAAGTCTTCTGGATTTTAAATTTATTTATTTTTTTTGTTACTGTCTGATCCCATTAAGCTGTGTTGTAATCTCTGTCTCTTTTTCATGACCCAACATGCACTCCTACAAGTTTCAGGATGACCCCATACCTCAAATCCCAGCACATCCTTCGATTAATTAGAAAGCTTTACTTTTAAGATGACCATGAGGATGTGAATCTCCACCATCTAACGTCCCATGATAAGCTACACTTCCCAGCACATTGTTTTTGGCATAAGAAATATACTGTAGTGATCTGTTCCTATTTTGCTTGTTTTATTTCTTTCAATCAGAAATTGTATTGCCATGTCTAAAGAATCTGGAAGAAATGCTGAAAAAAAAAGGGGGGGCAAAATTATCGTGACTATTACATCCGCAACTTGTTTCAAGAGACATAGCAGAACCACTCATTCCAGTAAGTGTTAGCCGGCGATTATTCGATTGGATTGCAATTAGATTTACTGTCCTTTTGGGTTTGTCTTTGGCTTTGCCCAATACATAGACAGAACTAAAGTGTTTTATATATATAATTATATATATATATAAATACATATTACACTATCATGTCAAAAGTTTGGGGTCACTTAGGAAATATCCTCCTTATTTTTGAAAGAGAAAGCACGTTTTTCTTCAATGAAGCTAACCTTAAATGAATCAGGAATCCTCTCTATACAATGTATAATGTGGTAAATGACTATTTCTAGCTGCAAACGTCCTGGATGTTAATGCAATATCTCCATAGTTGTTAGATGCCCATTTCCAACACCCATCACTCCAGTAGTTCCTAATGTGACATTGTGTTTGCTAACTGTGTAAGAAAGCTATTGGATATTTATTTGTTTTTTTTATAATGTTTTTTATTGAAATCCAATGTATGAGTTATACATGTATTGGAAGTTACAGAAGAACAAACATTCTGAATGACATTGTATATGAATAAGAATACAGTACAATGGCATTGGATACAAAGTTAACTTATTTTCTTTCTTTTTGGTATCATAAATCGTTAACTAGAGTGCCAATTGTTAATACTTGTACTAAAGAACAAGTTTGCACGTTTGAAGTATTATCGGGTACAATTTGAACGCAAAACCATATTAAAACCTATCAACATATATAAGGTGAAGGAAGGTGTATCTTACTACCTGATTAACATTGAAGTGATTGTCCACGTGAGAAACATATTTTTCAGTCTACCTTAAAGTAAATGTCTCACTCGCCATGGGTTTGTCCTCCCGCCCCCCCCCCCCCATAAAGCCTATTAATATTGTACGAAGCATCGCCCCCAGTTCTGACAGAGAGATGTCTTGTGGTCCAGACAGGGTTACTTGTATTGGTAAAGACACAGCACCCCTACTATTAAGGGAATTAACTCTTTTAGATTCCACCAAGTTTGAGCATTCACTTCAGCAGTGGTGGATAACAGAGACGTGTATCGAAGAGTCGAAAGGTAATCGCATAGCGGGTGAGCCCCGGCCAATTCCCCAGACAAGTACCATGTAGTGGATCCAAAACATGTGCGAGTTTTGTCTTTATATCTGCTGGAGAGTGTCTATGTTATTGCCCCCACAGGATTAAAGATTTTTTGACCCGTCCGTTCTTTATATGATGCGCTCCTCCACCCAGTCCATCTGGAACAGAAAGAAGAGTTTTTTTCCTGAAATAAAGCCCATTGGTAGGGCCTGATGTTTTAGCCATACTGAAGAATTGCTTTACTTGCGGCATCAGCCACCACGTGCAGCAGTTGGTGTTCCATTTCGGCCAATACTATGTTGTTGTGTCCGTCTATAATGATCCAGAATAACGCCCAGGCTGCCCTACCTGATAACAAGGTGGCTCAGGCGACTTTTTAAGAGTTAGAGACCTCCTCCCAATATTCTTTAATAAAAGGGCAGCTGCCAACAGGCATGATACAAGTCGGCTGCCGGGGAGGCGCACTTAAACATTTGTCGGTTGGGTATTATCATTACCCATTCAACAGCCTTTGATGGGATTGAGATTAGGCCATTGTGCATAATTTTTGAGATACATTTCAATGTAAAATATTTGCTGAGGGGAGAAATTTTTATCTCGACCCTCAGAGCCGACAGAATCACCACCGGGGTCAGGGCAGATTCATGGATTCTCCAAAGGGAGAGGCATGTGTTGGATAGTCCATGAAGTCTACATTCTCCAGAAGAAATCCATAAATCATAAGATAAGTGTGCTCCTCTAAGTGTCCGTTGCATCAGGAATCCGATCAAAGTTAGAGTCCCAGTCATTTTCCCCCGACATGTCACCTATCACCTATGTAAAATAACTTGTTAGTTGTAAGTGTTAAAGAAGGGTATCAGTATTGTCGATATAAACTGTTGCAGTTCCTGAAACGTGAGAGGTCTCTTGGCATTGTGGTGACAAAGTGATTGTAGGTGTCAGGCCTTGCTCGTGCCATGGTGTAAAGCTCTTATGGGCGGGTGCCTGACAGAAAGTCTGGGTTCTGCAAATAAGGAGCGAGTTAGGGACTGCTCAGGTGTAGAATGTTTTTTAATTGTCGGATCTTATGCCAGGTCTCCAAGACTGACATAGACGTAAATACTCTTTTATGAGGGAAGCAAGACTACTATAGGGAGAGTGGAGAAAATTGATAAAGGATACTCCAACAAAAGCCTGATCTAGCACAGCAGTGAAGACATTAGGTGTTTTTGTCCAATCTGTTATGAGTCTCCCATGCGCCAGATGTATAGTTTATGTGTTGGTAGGTTGAGCCTCCGTTTATGTTTGCGCTGGCGATAGGAACATGAGGTTTGGGATACGGGCTCTTCTGTTTTCACCAAATGAATAACCTGTAATGTTTCAGAATTAGTATTTCATCTTTAATTTTGAGATAGATGGTAGCAATATGAAGATGTACAGCAGAACGTGGGAATTCTATCATATATAGCAGGATACATATGCCCATGAAGGAGAGAGAAGTATGTCCACCCAGTAGTGTCGCCACCTAGTTTTTTTTTCCAAGTATTTGTTAATGTTTTCCGAATAAATATTGTGTGGGATGTCGGGATAAGCCAAATTTCCAGTACTGTCAGTGAGGTTGTGCACCAAATCATTAATTTGGGAATAAAGTTGACCCCAGGAGCGGCCTGATCGGGCCTTTCAGGAGTAGGCCCTCACATTTATCGCATTGTCCATAATAAATGTGTACCCATCAATTTACCCAGTTTGATTGTATATCTGCTAGTAATGGGCGGCAGCGACATCTCCGGTCCGACACTAAAGCAGCAGGTCCATCCCATAATGCCGAACACCTCAGCTCAGTCCAGGGCTCGAATTCCTTTGGAAATGGGGACTTGCGAGATTGGTAAGTAAGCAGGGGGGTCCAAAGCAAAAAAAAAAGAGGGTGGATAAGGGCCACCCCAGTTTCGTGCCTCTCATAAGTCATGGTCGAGTAAATTCGGCCATTAACGCGGAAGGCAGGATGAGTGTTGGATTGTAATGTATCCAGAAAGCTTGGAAAACGTTCCCCAAACCGTCTCCTTCATCCAAGGCACATCTAGGTATGGCCAGAAACTTAATCAAAGTCATTTTCGGCGTCAGACTTTAGGAGCCCTGAGACACCGTTTGCACCCGACTGACCATATACAACGCCGCCACCCACGCCATTCTTACACTTCTCGTCGCCTGCCTATTGGAAATAAAGCCTTTTGGAGGGGTGAATTAGTGTGGTAGAATTGCTGTTAGTCTAAAAAAGCTATAATTATATTTGCTAGAATTTTATAAATCTTGAATAAAGCAAGTAAATTGTGGCGGTAATGTGCAGGCCAGAATACAGGGTCAATTATTTGTTGGGTAGTAAAAATAGTAACGAGACTCAAGAAGGTGTCTACTATTGTAGATTAAAGGTATATGTCATTGTATACATCGTAGAAGGGGCAAGAAGTTTCAATTTTAGAATCTATAGAATTTCCTCGAGAAACCTCCCAGGTGCCTGGGGTTTTTGCCTTTGCAAGTGCGTGAAGGCCTGCTTAACCTCATCCTCTAGATCTCTTTTCGAGGGAGTCTCGCTGACTGAGGATAGATTCGGCATACGAATCTGGGCAAGAAAGGAGGAGACCTAGGAAGGGTCATACGGTTCGGCCGCTTGTAGAGAGTCTCGTAGAAGTCAACAAAGGCTTATTTCGATGTCTACTTATTTGGTAATGAGTGTAACTGAAATTTGGTGATTAAATTGTCATCAAAAGGGGGTCTTAGGTTGCCAAGGTTTAGTCCGTCCTGCCAGTTAACATTTTTGCCAGCCCAGTTTCCTTCCCCACCCGGGTAAAATTATTTTGCTGCTTCTAATGTGTGGATTGGGCAGAGCCCTTGGAGAAAGGTGTTTTAATAGTGTTTGGGCTTCTGTTATTTCTTTTTAGAGTCTTCTGGGGTGCCTAGAGAGGAAATGTTCATTGCTTCGCCGTTATTATACTATTGTGATGTACTCTGGGAGTGTTTTCTGTGGCGGGCTGCCCGATGTAGAGAGGTATAGTATCCAGATGATAATTCCCCGCAACACCGCTGTTATCATGAGCCACATCTAGAGGCAAACTTGTGTCTGGAGGTGGTTGTCTTCCACAAATTGAGTCCAGTGGAATATCAGGTAAGTATCAGTACATCATCCTAATCCGCTAAATAGCTTGGAAATGCCAGATTCCGGGACCGGCGATCTGATCAGAGATTCGGAGTGAAACCTCAATGGTGCATGATCCGAGATTCCTATCCGGGAGGAATTCGGGAACACATCACCACTGGGTAAAGCGCCGAGGCAATAAGGCCATGTCTATACTCGACAAAAGTGTCATGAGCCTGAGAGTGAAATGGTTATACTGCCTGGTGATGGGTTGGTCGCCCGCCAGTGGTCAAATAGACCCAATTTTTTCCATCAGACTTTTAAAAGACGGGTGATTCAGGTCATTTTCCCCTCAGGTGCATGATCAGTCCAAATACCCGTGGTGTCCAGATTAAAAATCTCCCATTAGAACTAAGTTAGAATGTGGACAAGACAGAATGAAGGTCTATATATCTGAAAAGAACTCTGCATTAGGACGCATTTGGGGCGTAGATTTGACAATTTGTGTAGGTTATGCGCATGGCGTTACACGTGTGTAGATAAATCTGCCTACAGGGTCTAAGTATTATTTCCTCAATGTATTGGACTAGTCCCCCCTCCTGAAGAAAATTGCAACTACCACGCGGATTTGGGAGATATAGTTTGGCCTGTCATGAGGGGGTCTCTAGCCAGGGAGCCCGAATAGTTAATAGTGGTTTCTGACTTCCAGTGGGTTTCCTGTGGAAAATGATGTCAGCTTTCAATCTTTGATGTGCGTTTAAAACTTTCCCTACGTTTTTTCTGAGTGTTTAACGCAGCCGTGTTCCAGTATAGAAGCCTAAGAGCCAAGGGCCCGACGGCTCCGCTTCGGTTGTTGATACTCACCTGGATCATGATACTGGTAAGGCTATCAGAGTGTTAAGCTCGTGGCCATTGGAGTCCAGCGGTCGTTCCAGCGACGCTCTCAGTCCTCCGTTGGTTAGGAAGGGGGGGGACCCATGACGGGAGACCATCTAACGTGTATAATCCGGCCATTTTCCGGAAATCCTTCAATAACTGCGTGGTGACCAGAATGTGTAGAGATACAAAGTTTAGTAAGATATTGCATTAACATATACTTGCCGAACATCAACACAGTAAACAGTGCTGTATGTCAACGTTATCACTACAAAACAAAAATAATTTGAGAACCTTTAAATTTGTCTCACAATTTTGTGTGCCATTATATGGGCATTTTTGTGTCAATGGGCAAAGACTGTGGGATCACCACAGCCACCTTGTATTAGGATAGTGGAAGGTGGAGCGTTAATCTCAGTTCACCATGTCAAGTGATATAGGTGAGGGTGTGTTCCCATGTCCATCCTCCAATTGCGGCGTTTGTGATTACCCTTCTGTTATGCTAGATCAATCTGTGCTCAGGAGAAGGCACCGCGGGCCTCCTCTGGTCTTCAACGTGGAGGTCTTCCATTTATGGTTACTCTCAATTGGCGGGGTATAGGAGATGAAAGCGTATGTTATTGCGTGGAGGTAAGCCAAAACATCATTAAACGCCCTCCTGCGCTTGGGTGCTTGTATCAAAAATCTTGAAAAATTAAATTTTGTTGCATTGACAGCAAGGATACGTTTTTCCGCGATTACGCCTTTAGGGTAAGCCTCCTTCACATACCCAGTTGAGAAACTTTGAAATGACCTATAGGCGTGGCGGTGCTCGTTGGTCTCGCTTAACTCCCATGCGGTGTACTCTTTCTATCCCAGTTGGTCGATGGAGAAGGTTAGTTCCAAGGCATGTGCAATGTCTGCTGTAAGAAATGAGGCCAGGAGTCTGGTGCGACAGATTCAGAGGACCCCAGAAGAACCCGCAAAATTATTTCGTCGCTCTCTGTTTTCCAAGTCGACAAGTTTGTCTCATCAGAACTGTCAACAGTTTTTTCTGGCCTTATTTTAGAGTCTCAGAAATGCGTGACAATTCTGACCACTACTGCGCTGTGTTCGTTCTCCAGTCCGGCGCCTTCAGGGATTTACTAGTAACTTGTTGCCGGTGTCGGCATTGATAGATGCAAGAATGATTCGAAGCGTTTGAGTCCAATGCTGGGCAGAATCAGATTTGAAGACCCCTGTGCCACCGAGGCAGCGTCAACCGTATCGCAGTGTTGGGTTGAGGTCGACGGGGAAGAGGCATAAGAGGGGAGTGTTCTCCCTCGAAGGAGAGAGAGTAGGAATGGGTTGCGAGCTCATCTTCTTGGTTGGCTGTACCACACTAGTTTGTTTTTTTGGAGCAGTCATCTCAGGTGCGTGAATGACAGTGAATTGAGTTGTTTGCTTTTTTGAGGTATGATCTGTATATTTTGCGGACTTATTTTGTACATACAGTTTGTAGACAACTCTGATGAGATGTGCAAGATTATCCGCGGTACAGTCCCTGAATGGAACAGCTCAGACAGACAGGAGCAGGGATCATGAGGATCAAGTCAATGTTAAGGATTGGAAGTGTTCGCTCAATAGGCTGTGGACATGAAGAGCAAGAACCATGTCGACCTATGGTTCACGTGGTGCCATCGAGATATGATGTAGCCAGTTGGGTATGGAGCCCACAAGTTGACCGTAAGGATTGTTCAAACAACATTAGCTTAGGGATAGTACTCGGGACCCCTTGACTATCGGAGAGGGCAAGGTGATTTAAGTCGAATCCTTGTTTGTTTCTTGAACTTATAAGACGTTGCAACTCAGTTTCAGATAGGAGCAATGAGTGAGAATCCAGAGTGTAGTAACCCACAGTGTCTGTAGAAAGGCAGTCAGTCTTCCAGAGATTGAATATATAAAAGTGTTGCAATTGGGTTATCCTAAAGCACAGGGGCAGCAGAGACACCGTGATTCTAACAATGAGCCGGTGTTGCTCAAAAGCAATGGGTGGGGATCCCACTCACGGGTTGTGAGAGCGGTGACAAAGGGAGGGAACTCTCCCGTATGTATCTCTTTTTTTGTTGGGCTGTAGCCGGCTCAGGCAATAAGAGGTTAATTGTATTGCAAAAACACAGTCAGTCCAGGAGCGCCAGTTAACAGCGAGGGCACGTGCTTGCTGTTGAAGAATGCAACTTGCAAGAGGGTGGGAGGGGGGAGACCGCCCCCGTGCCGACGTCACATGCAGGAGAATGTTTCTTGTAAAATTCACTAGTGCAGTTTCTCTCTCTCTGTATTAGCCATAACGGCTAGTTGCCTGTGTCGGGGGGTGGCTGTGTCCTGATTGGCACCAAGGCTGATATAGTGACCATTCCGTGATGTGTCAGCAATCAGAGAAGGAGAGTATCCCACAGTGTCTTTGATGACAGCAGCTCCTCCAGGAATTGTTATGTGGAAGCATGGGCACTCCGGGGTTACCGTAGAACGGCATGATAGCAGCCGAGTCACGAACTTGACATTAGATTGTCAGCAGGGATGGAAAACCCGCCAACATACTGTGGAGTCAGGGTGGGGGGGGGGTGGCAGGGACAGCTCAAGCCTACAGCCGTGTGGAGAATAAAGCCTGTTAATCGCAGTGGCAGTTCTCTGTCCCGCAGTAACTAGTTCGCTGGTACACGAGTGGAGTACTGCTGTAATAGTGTTGTCCCCCTACTGATGTAGTGTTGGCCCGTGGCGTTGCAGCCAGCCATCCCGCCTCCCAATGTCCCCAACACAGACCTCTGTGTCGTGGGAGATCGCAGGAACTTAGAGTCAGGAACCTACTCCCCTTCGTTGCTGTCCACCTGTGTGTGGCCGGCGGGTATCTCGCAGCAGTGTCAGCGCCGTCCTCTGTGTCTGCGTGCCGAGATTGCTGCCCGGGGGAACAGGCCGCCGAGCCCGAGGGCCGCGCACATATATCGGACCTGCACGTGCAGCACGTGCAAGAGAGGCAGTCATCCGGTGTTTGAGTGGCATGTCTCGCAGGTCTGCGTTTCAGATGGGTAAGGCTAAGTGGAGTAAGGTAAGCAGCTTCCCCTCTGCACAGTCTATCCTCACCGCTCGGGTTGTCGTAGCGGCTCAGAGTCCACACACCTTTGTTCCGGACCAGCAGTCTCAGGATTGATGCGTGTCCCAGATGGCCGCTGATTCAGGCAGCGGCGTCAGGCTCGCGCGGTGCATTCTGCACCGCCACCAGACACCCGGGTATAAGCAGATGAAATGGCTTCACCCGCTGTTCATGTCGTTCTCTGACTATTCTCCCCCGTGAATTAGTGGGTTTGAAAGTTCAGATGGCCGATATTAACCAGTGGATGGTAGGTCTTCAGCAGGAGCCGTTGTAAAAAGCGGCCATGCGTGATGCCCCGCCCCCGGAAGTCGCTATTGGATATTTTGAAAACCCTTGTGCAAGTATGTTAGCACAGCTGAAAACAGTTTTGCTGATTAGAGAAGCTATAAAAAACTGACACTTTCCTTTGAGCTAGGTTTGAGAATCTGGAGCATTACATTGTGTTATTTCGATAAACTCTCAAAATGTGCCTAAAAAGAGAACTTTCAAGTGAAACGGCGATATTCTACTACTTTGTGCTGAAGATGGAGGTCTATTCCATGGCCTAGAAATTGCCAAAGAAACCGGAAGATTCCTACAACGTTTGTACAACACCTTCAGAGGAGAGCACAAAAACAGGTTCAAACCAGATTAGAAAGAGAAGTTGGGAGGCCCCGCTGCAACAACTGAGCAACAAGACAAGTACATAGTCTCTAGTTTGAGAGAGATTGAAGCCTCACAGGACCTCACAGGCACATTCATTAAATAGTACCTGCAAAACGTCAATGTCAACGCTACGTGAAGGGGGCGACTCCGGGGATGCGGGCCCTTTTTCAGGGAGAGTGGCAAAGAAAAAGCCATATCTGATCTGGTAAAAAAGGAAAAGATTAATTGGAAAAAAACACAGACATTGGGCAGAGGAAAATTTGGAAAAAAAAATGTTATGAGACAATCGAAGTTGGGTGTTTGGATCACACAGAAAAAATTTGTTGGGCGCAGAACAAATGAAAATACGCGGAAAAGGCCTGACGCCATCTTTAAGCAGGGGGGAGGAATGTGAGGGTCTGGGGGGGCTTTTGGGGCGGAGGAGGGCATGGATGGTCTGGGGTTTGGGGCGGTAAAGTGGGGGGGTTTGACAAAGGGAAAAGGGATTTGAATAAGGGAAAGGGTATCACTCCATATTGCAACGCCATGCCATACCCCGTGGGGGCGTGGATTGGAGCCCAATTTTTATCCTTCAACAGGCAATGTCCAAAAGCCCCCACAAATGAGCAAGAACTATTTGGGGAAAACAGGAGCTGATTTAGGGGAAAAAAAACCGCTGGTATTTTTTGGGGAAAAGCAAAGGCCGCTGGATTTAGGGAAGAAGCAGGAGCTGGGACTCTATCGTAATGGAGCGGCCGCGCAGGGACCAGATCTCACCCCCCCCAGCTGTTGGGGCGCTTGACCGTTTTTGGTGCGCAAAAAATGCCAACAACTTGGGAGGGGCTTCTGGAAGATGGGGGGAAAATTCCTCCAGATTACCCCCACAAATTACAGCTAAAGCCAAATGTCGCAAAGCGGAATTTTTGCAAAGGGGCATTCCTGACAAACAAAATTAAGTAGAAAATTTTTATTTTAAATAAAAACCTTTTTCTAACCTTGTCAATGTCGAAAGAATTTTTCTTTTCATTTTCAACTCATTTTATAAATAAAAGTATCAGGGAAAACACAAATTGTCTGGGTGACCCCCAAACTTTTGAAAAATGAAAGGTATAAACAATAATCTAGTCGTTATTGGTCAAATTG
>JAODAL010061278.1:0-20421 GCA_025379985.1 Phyllomedusa bahiana | reverse complement strand
TAAAAGCTTGGCATTTTGGGGGGGGGGAATGGGGGGGTTAATTTTGCAAATATGGTACATGTGTGTTTCCAAACTAAATTTTTTATAAGAAAATACCAAGCTTTCCTCCTTTAAGCCAAAACAGATATATTTGGGACAAAGATTGTGCAAATGAGGCATTCAAGATGGCCGCGATTCCATGTTTAAAAATCCCGCCAACAAGCGACTGAGTTTCGACTACAGTCCCAAGAAGCCCTGATGATACAAACCCGAAAATTCATCTCCTGCAAAAACTTTAACCAAAAGAGAAATTTGTGCTCAAAAACCCCTCCCCATGGACTGCCCCCTGCGCGGCCCCCCACCCACTGATCCCATATAACTATGTGTGCCTCGCGAATAAAGGAAGGAGGGGTGGATAAGATTGGACCAAACAAGCGTCTGACTCTTTCATTAATTGGCCGGGGCCCCGGCACTTAGCACTGTTTGGAGTACCGGGGTGGGAACAGGGGTCCCTTGTTGCTTTTTGACCTTGACAATATAGTCCCCCCCCGTAATTTATGCCCCCCCTTTGGGGTTTATATATAGGGGGAAGTTGAAAAAAATGTCTAGGGTTTAAAAATTTTTTTGTTTCCCTAGCAACCCAAACAGGGTTCCCCCTTTTATTTCATTTAAGCTTGAAAAAAAAGAAAAGGTCTCTTGATTGGTTGCTATGGGCAAAGAAAACTAGACTAGACAGTTTTCAACAGTCCCCATCGTTTTATGTCTCCCCGTAGGGGAGGGGGTAGGTTATAAGTCCCCCAAAAGATAATAGGATGGTTATAGGTCCCCCGTAGGTTTTAAAGGGAGGGGTTATAGGTACCCCATGGCCCATCGGCAGGCTATAGGGCCCTGGCAGGGACACAGAAAGGGTTTATAGGTCCCCAAGCGGCTATAGGCAGGGTTATAGGGCCCCCGTAGGTTAAAGGCGGTTTTATATTCCCTGGGGAATATTGGCAGGTTTTAAAGTTTCCCAGCACATATATGTATAAAGGTAAATTTTAGGTCACCCACACGTATTAGGACATATTGTGCTTTTGTTTTTCACTGCACATATATATGTACCTTATTAAAATTTTCCCCCCCCACTGTTATGTAGTTTTTTGTTTCCCCCCGACATTACATGTACCTATAGGTTCCCCCCCGCACATTATCTTAGTTTAGTTTTTCCCCCCGCCCCAAAGATATGTAGCTTTTAGCTTTTCCCCCTCACTGTATAGGTAGTTATAGTTTTCCCTTGCACATTTTTTAGGGGAATTATAATTTCCCCCCACAGTTTAGGGCTAATTAAAAATTTTTAAAACTTACAGTACCAACCCTTTCAGCTCCCTAAACTGGTCCTGGTCTTCCTTCAAGGCGGCGTGACGTCACCAGCCATGCAGGGAGCATTGAGACACTCGGTTTCCCGTGCTGTGTACTCCAGTAAGCCTGCTTTTCGGTCACCGAGTACTCTGCGGAGCGGAGAGCCTTCGCTCTCTGCTCTATAGAAATGTGTAATTGTATGTGCGTCCGTAGGACCCTAACAATCGGCGGCAGCGGCGGATGGCGGCGGTGCCGGGGATGACTCTGCGTACTCTCTGTCTCCATAAACTTGCTTGCTTGTGTGCAGCCCTCTGCATTGAAGTCAATGAGAGTTACACACATAGCGGAACACACTCACTGATTAGGTGATGTCCGGTCTCTTGACTTTGTGAATTTGTGATGGCCCCCAAGCAAAATGATTGAAACCAAAGAACGCGAAATAAACACACAATACACTGTAATCAGGTGTCAAATGATCCAAAGTTTATTAAAAGTCACATGACACCGGAAAAAATGGAAAAACCCTCGACTCACGAAGAGTCACCCTCCAGCACTCAGGAGAGGAAAAACCCCCTGTGGGGAAAACCTCTAGGGTACCATGGCTGAAGGGTTGCCCTTCCCTTGGGCTTAGAGGGTTAATGCCAATATACAATTTAATACAGTTTTGCAATATATACATTTTAACACATTTACAGAGAACAACATAACAATCTTAGACACTAAATATAATAAACCCCATGCATGATAGATCTGGCTGCGTTGTCTGTCCCCCCCTTTTATGGCTAGGCTTTCTTTTAATAATTGGAGAGCTGGCTCTTTGTAGCGGTTTCTCCACTCTGGTTAATTGAAGGGGAATCCTTAACCCCACCCTCCTCCCTCAATCACAACAAGGGTTGTCTAATCCAGATAACCCTTTTTCCCTGCTAGAACCTCCAAAATCCATCACGGCGGGCCGTGTGTAGGGTAGTCAAGCTCAAGGTCTTCAGGCGCATCAGAAATGGCACTGATTGTGGCAGTGCGGCCTTCTTTTATGGAATCTTCTTTATGACATAACAGGCCTCACTCATTATGAAGTCACCCACAGTGTTCTGATGTAGTAACCCTTTCATGCCTGGCAATGCTCTTCAATACAGAGGCTATTAAACTGAACTTGTTGCTATAAATAGAGTACTCATAAGACACCCCAGTGCACAAAGGGTAGAGATCACACGTGCGTGTTTTTCTTTTAAGTGTCATATGAACATTTTGAGTTCCAAAGATTGGGCTTATAGGTAGCTCTTCCAAGAAAAATGTTTAACTAGGAAAACGCTCATTGGATAATATACATCGCATTCCAAATTATTATGCAAATGATATTGTTCTCTGGCTGATCTAATTGGTCGATGCAAATGACAGTCAGAATAATGTTGAAACCATCTACCATTACAGTAGAGTAGAAATCAAGTTTTATTGGACAAACCTCCCAATGATAACAGTTGTTTTCAAAATGCACTATTCCAAATTATTCTGCACAACATTGTTACAAAATCATCTATAGGTTGTAAAGAACTGAAAATGATCATTTCTGGAATTTTCAGCATTAAGAGATCATATTTACTGAAATGAAAAGCTACTTCAAGCAACAAATTGTAACAGGCCAAAATACATGATAACATGGGACCCCTTCTTGATATCAGCCTCAAAATTCTTGCACCCACTGAACTTGTGAATAGTTAGAGAGTCTCTGATTGACTTTCTTTGCTGGAAGTCAGAAAAGCTCTCCAGAGCTGCTGTTGTGATGTGAATAGCCTCCAACCCTCATAGATCTTTTGCATCAGGAAACTGCTAAGGTTCTCGATTGGATTGAGGTCTAGAGAGGACGGTGGCCACACCATGAGTTTCTCTCCTTTTATGCCTATTGCAGCCAATGGCTCAGCGGTATTCTTTGCAGCATGACATGGTGTATTGTCATGTATGAAGAGCCTTCTGCTACAGAAATTGTGGTTCTTCTTTTTTCACCATGAAAGAATGTGAACAGTCAGAAACTCCATATACTTTACAGAGTTCATTTTTCCACTCTAAAGGTGCCTACCAGCTCTCTATCCATGCTTCCGGCCCAAAAAATGACTCTGCCACCTCCTTGCTGACATTGCAGCCTTGTTGGGACCAACCATCCACCTCTCCATCCAACTGGACCATCCAAGATTTCATGGCACTCATCAGTAAAACACCAAATAATACAGCTAAAACTTAACTTTTATTCTATATAATTAAACTAATATAATTTGATTCATAGAAACATATGTATAATAACAAATTGCTTCCATAGAAATATCCAAAGCATATATATATCTATCAAAAAAACAAAAACAATATAGTAGGGCACTATATACTTTACATACAAACCTACCAGTCCTTATTATGCCCTACCTAACAGGTGGGGACCCCTGTGAGGGGAAACATATATTTTTCTAGTGCTTTTGTAATGAAGTTTGTGGTGCAAAAACATTATTACACATATAAGCTTAGCTGAACAGCACAGATATTCCAAGATGGCGCCTGCTTCCTGGACCACTCCCCACCATGTGCCAGCATGGACCTGGGTGGAAACCATGACCATATCTGTAGAACCAATCAACTAGTGCCACATTCCTGAAGACTGCAAGAAACAAAGGAACTTAGCCACGCCTTGAAGCCAGTTTGTAAAAATCCATTGTATTGCAATAAAGGCCTCTCTTCTGGGTCTGCTTCACACTGAGGAGGAACTCATATCAGCTCTGTTTCTGGTGTCATTTCTTCATGCCGGCAATCAGTGTTCAATTTGGACAGCAGTAGTCACGCGGTGTACCCCTGAACCCCAACATATGGCTCCCAGTACGCGGGGCAGTATCAGACGGGACGCATTTCCTTGAGGGACCTCACTTTGACCACCTGGGCTTACCTTGGACTGTCCAAACGGGAGACTGATCACCCCCACTTGAAAACACGGTAAGTCTGCTGGTTTTCTTATTGAAATCTGTAGCTTGCCTGTGTATTTGGACAGTTCCAGGTTGGGTCGGGGTTTTTGTCTGGTCAGCCCAGGGTTTCTGGTCGGCGCAGATCGTTCCCGCTGTACTGCCTCAAGAACCTGATCCCAGCTGCCGAGCCTGCCTTACTACTGTCTGTGTATCAGTTGGTAGATCCTGCGGACAAGGACTGACACACGGGGTTTAATTTGGAAATCCTACCTAGATTGGGCTTGATGCTGTCAGTTGCAGACTAGGAAATGAGTAGGAAATTCTAGCTAGACTGAAGCACATGTTGCTGGTTGCAGACTAGAGGAAGTTCTAGCGAGATTGGATACACAGAGGAGATGTTGACATTTGCAGACTAGACAAGACTCTAGCTAGATCAGGACAGCGCCAATTGCAGAGTAGGGGATAAATTCTAGCAGGAGGGACTCCCAGCTAACCGGTAGCTCGAGAGGGAGGTACGCTAGTACGTGTGCGTCTAATAAGCAAAATAAGCGGTGATATGATTAGGTTCCTCAAGTTTGTGAGGGGTAAAGACGGCCCGTTAGAGGGCTCAGTCAGTCCGCAGGACCTAGTGTCGAGAAGAGAAGGAAAGAAGCATGTAGAGAAGGTTAAAAAGTTAATGAACATGTGTGGTTTTCACCCGAAGGGTAGACTTCAACCTCAATTGTGGGCTTTAGCTGTGAAAAACAACAAGGGAGGGCTTCACGATAGCAAGCTTTTAGATGCTGCATTAGCTTGGAAAAAGACAGCTGAAGAGATATCAAAAGAAGGGTGGGCTGAGACTGAATGTAGGGATAAGAAAGGAAATGTTATTGGTTATAAGTATTGTTCACCGACAAAATGTCCACCACCTTATAATGGAGCTGATTCTAAGTGCTGGGAGTGTCCCAGTTGTGGCCAGCAAAATCCGCCCCCTGCTGAGTATTGTGTTGCATGTGGCAGAGGACGTCCAAATCCTGCTCCTTCCTGTACACCCAAAGTTTCCAGTGCCACTGTCCCTCCCACTAACTCTCTCACTCCCACAACTCCCATCACTTCCTCATCCCCTGATGAGTCATCTGATCCTGTCCCTTCCACCACCAAGGCCACGCCCCCTACACCCTCAATGCCTGGTGTTACTACTTCCGCTCCTGCCTCCGGAAGTGAGTCACCTAGTACAGCCCTTTCATCTGCCGGTGGCCATCTTGATACACCTCTATACCCTGTACTTACTGCGGAAGGTACGTACTATGTACCAAAGGATCAAGTGACTCCCTTGTTTCCATTCACTTTAATGGATAGTCTCATTAATAGTCCTGTCTTCCGTGATCGGATGAGACAATTAAGGAAAGCGGTTGAATCAGATGAACCGCAGTTTGGTCCACCTTCGGAGTTCGGGTCAGAGGAATCATCCTCCCCTACCGCCAGAGTCCGGTTCCACGAACCTGGGACCCCTGCATCACGTAGAGACACATTGTCAATGAAAGATAGACCCCAGACCTGGGATCCACAGGTTGAACGCCTCATCTGGTCCAATCAGACGGTACTGTCAGCCGGCCCCGGTGAAATGACAACCCTCCGTGTTGAGGCCATAGTGAATGCAGCCAACAACCAACTACGACATAGGGGGGGCCTCGCCAGAGACATAGTCCTAGCTGGAGGGGAATCCATTCAGCATGACAGTGACCGCATCATAGAGAGCCATGGCCCTTTACTACCCACCGAACTTGCCACCACCGGCCCAGGAAATCTCCCTTGCAATCTTATTATTCACGCTGTAGGTCCTGTATATGAGTTGCAACGGCATAATCAATGTGTTTCCCAACTGGCTTCTACAGTTTGTAGAATCCTTGCTCTGGCACAACAAAAGAACATTAAAAGTCTGGCCTTACCAGCCATAAGTGCTGGCCTCTATGGTTTTCCATCACAGTCCTGTGCTCAAACTATGGTTCAGGCCATATTAGAACATCCACCAATATCATCACTTGAGGAAATCCGTCTTGTCAGCAGTGACCCCACCACAGTGGCGGCTCTGGCAGAAGCCATTCAGAACCCCCCTTCACGACCCAAGCCTCCACTCCTAATTAATCAACCGTATCCAGAAGTTCCAGAAGAGTTGTTACCAGGCATCCCCAGGTTACAGCCCAAGCCTACACCAACTGAAAAAGCTCTAATACTGTAGCTCCATCTCCAGAAAGCAATGCCTTGCAGAGCATGCTCTTGGAGGGATTTGATCCCAAGACTCCAGTGCTGCAGGTCAATGGATTTAACCACAGAGCCAACACAGGAAATAATGCCATGGAGGATAAAGGCCAGCCCTTCCCTTCCACCAACCCTCCCAGTTCGGGCTCAGATAAAAATATGAAGCAGAAGCAAAAAGGAACCAAGTATGTATCCTTTACTCCATCCCAAGTGAACCAGATTGTCTGCCAACTACCAGACCCGGATAAACAGCCAATGCCATTTTACAGGAGGCTCAGACAAGTACAACAAACATACTCCGCTACATGGAAAGACTTGAGTCTCATTGCCAGCATTAAGGCCGGGGATGGTTTCTGGCCGATAATACAAGCTTATCTGAACGACTCAAAGATAAAGGACCCTGAGGACTACCACTCTGGTGATGAATTCTGTTCGCAAATTGAGAAATGGGCACGTGACCGCCTGTCTGAAAGTTCATCAAGTATCTCTGATTCCACACAGGATGACGGGGAGTCTGTTGAGAAGTTTTATACAAGGATACATTCCCTGTTTTGCGATCAAGGTTTTGATACCAGAGTTAAGATTCAACAGACCCTACTAGTCACATCTTTTGTTAATGGCCTAAAGGAAGATATTAAGAAGAAACTGGTGGAAGGACGCCCAGAGTATTTGGATATGGATCCTAGGAAAGTTCTGCTTATTGCCAAAGCCCTGGAAAAGAAGAACCGCCAAGCAGGATCAAAGAAATCCACCAAAGTCAACGTCCTCCAAGATGAAGATGATGTTAGCCCTATCATGGTTTCAACACCCCCCTCACCTGGTGTCCCTGTGTCCTACCCCCCACAAGTATATGCTCCTCCATCTTCTGGAGGCCCATCCTTCCCTTCTGCATCTTTCCCTTTTCCGCTGGGACAAGGGCAATACACCCAGGCACCAGGAAATTGGCAGGGTCCCCCAGTTAGCCAAAACCAACATCGTGGATACCCACCGCAGGGCCGCTCCACGTGTTTCAAGTGTGGAAAGGAGGGACATATAAAGAGAAACTGCAGATCCAGAAGTTACCAGAACCAAGGCCCGTACAACCCTCCTCGGGGGCCTCACCAGAATATGCCACAAATGCATTACCAGTCTCCACCTCCACGTGAAATTCAATATCGACCATAGGATAATGGCAAGCCCGTGTCACCACCTCCCACTCAAATTCTACCTTCACTAACACAATCGGGACCTGTCTCTACTGTTCAAGTTGCTGTGGCAGATAAGCCCTTACCATTTCTAGTTGACACGGGTGCAGCCAGGTCAGTTATCAGGGAACAAGACCTTCCTTCAAGATCTCTCATCTCTTGTGATTCAGTCTCCTGTGTTGGAGTTGATGGGAAGCCTACATCATCAAAACTTACCATTCCAATCCCTCTAGGCCCACACCAGGATGTTGTAGCTAGACTCATAGTCTCACCAACCTGTCCACTTAATTTACTCGGAGCGGACCTTCTACAGAAACTCAAAGCTACTATTCGTTATGATGGACCTACCTTCACCACTTTCAAATGAAGAATCCTGTTTACTCACTAGTCTCCCCCTAATGATTGATATTTCTCCATTGGGACATACTGCAGCTATCCCTGACTATTATGCTAACCAGCTACCAGACACTGTGTGGTCCAAAGGGCCCGATGATATTGGACACATCCCAGTACCTCCAGTGAAGGTTTTTCTCAAACCAGAGGCTACCATCCCTCGTGTACCACAGTACCCGCTCAAGCCTGCACAAGAGGCCTCCCTACAAGACCAGATCTCTACACTCCTCAGCAAGGGGGCGCTTATACCTTGTATCTCGCCTGCAAACACACCACTGTTTCCTGTGAGGAAGAAGACCCCCCCAGGTGAACCAGAGAAATTCAGAATGGTTCAGGACCTTAGAGCTGTCAATCAAGCCACCATTCTGGAGACCCCGATTGTCCCAAATCCCCACACTCTACTCAGCACTATACCACCTTCTGCTACCCATTTTACAGTGGTGGACCTCGCAAATGCCTTTTTCAGCGTTCCTCTCCATCGGGACTGTCAATACTTATTTGCTTTCACATACAGAGGCCAACAATACACCTGGACTGTGATGCCTCAGGGGGCTCAAAACTCTCCCAACCACTTTTCTCAAGCCCTACAAGCCTGTCTGATGCCATGGAGGGCTGACCATCCAGATGTTACCCTCCTCCAATATGTGGATGACCTTTTACTGTGCTGTGAAGGCCGTCAAGCTTGCAACTACTATTCTTTGTCTTTACTACAACATTTGGCCTCAATCAACTCTAAAGTTTCTAAGAAGAAACTCCAATGGTGCGCTACTCAAGTCATTTTTCTCGGCCACTGCATTTCTCAAGGTTGCAAGCACCTCACAGAAGACCGCAAATTTGCTATCAGAGACATCCCAACACCTCGTGGAACAAAACAGTTACAAGCTTTCCTTGGCATGGTGACTTACTGTAGACAATGGATCCCTAACGCTTCAGTCCACATGGAACCTTTGTATGAAGCCCTGAAGAATCCATTCTGGTATCAAGACCCAATCCTTTCTCTTGAGGTGGATGATGGAGTTGACCGTCTGAAAAAACTCGTTGTCAGTGCCCCAGCGCTCGGCATTCCAGACTATACCCAACCTTTCACTTTATTTGTCTCTGAATTGTCGGGGCACGCTTCAGGAGTCCTGGCCCAACCCCACGGAGGACAGATGAGGCCTCTTGGCTACTACTCCATACGCCTAGACCCAGTGGCACAGACGGCACCCATATGTCTGAGGGCCGTTCTTGCAGCTCAAGCCCTTTTGGATAAGACTTCTGATATTATTTTGGGCCACCCAGTTACCATCCAGGCACCTCATGATTTGAAAGCCATATTAGACCTAAGTCAGCAAAAACATTTATCAACACAACGCCAAATGCGTCTCCAATGCTCCCTTCTACTTCCTTCCAACGTTACGTTACAAAGATGCAGCGTTCTCAACCCTGCCAACCTGCTTCCTCTCTCAAGGGGGGAATATAAGGACCCCGGAGGGCATGACTTCCCCAATCCTCCACTACCACGTGATGATGATGACCCAGATGCCTTCATTCATGATTGCCTTGAAGTCATGCAGCAAGAGGTGTCACATCTCCCCAACGTTTGTGAAACACCAATTGATAATGCAGACTATGTGCTATTCACTGATGGATCTAGATTTGCTGATGAACAAGGGAAGTTTCATACTGGATATGCTGTGACATCCGCCACAACTGTTGTTTCTGCGGGAGCACTCCCACCACACGTATCAGCACAAGAAGCTGAGCTCGAAGCCCTGACGGTGGCATGCAGACATGTAAAGGAGAAAACAGCCAACATTTATACTGACTCAAGATATGCATTTGGCATTGCACATGATTTTGGCCAACTCTGGGCAGCCAGAGGGTATAGAACGGCCAGTGGGATTCCAATCAAGAATGCAAAGGTAGTACAGAAGCTCCTGGAGGCACTAACCCTCCCCCAACAAGTAGCAATCATTAAAGTGAAAGCACATGGTAAGCTGGACTCAGAGGAGGCGAAAGGTAACCATCTGGCAGACCAAACAGCTAAGTGGGCTGCACTACAACCGCTGAGAGAGGAAGCAGGTGTGTTTGTAATGACAAGAGCTCAATCCAAGATGCAGAGGACCTGTGAAGTCCCGGAAAATGCAGTAATGGAACAGGCAGGGATAAAAACCTTTCAACATTTTCAGAGGATGACCCCGGAGGAAGAAAAGAAGGAATGGGAGCAAGAAGGAGCTCAACGAACTGATAGCACCCCAGGTGGACTATGGAGTTTGGGGACTAGGGTGTGTCTACCCCGCCTGCTCTATCCAGCAGTGGCCCAATGGGCGCATGGGATTACTCATAGGGGAAAGAACCAAATGACAGGTGCTGTGAATAAACTCTATGTGGCCCCAGGGTTCTCCACTATGGCAGCTAAATACACCAAGAGCTGCGAGATTTGCAACACCTGCAACCCAGGCCGGACTGAGTCAGTGCCAAATAAGCATTTAGCCAAACCACAATACCCTTTCCAAAGGATTCAAATTGACCACATCCAATTACCCAAAAGCGGACGCTATCAGTATGCATTGGTAGTGGTGGATATGTTCTCCGGATGGCCAGAAGCATACCCGACTTCTAACATGACAGCAAGAACTACCATCAAGAAACTTCTAACAGAGGTGGTGTGTCGTTTTGGAGTCCCAGAAGTGGTGGAGAGTGACCAGGGGCCAGCATTCACAGCAGAAATAACCAAATCTTTGTGGAAGATGGTGGGGGCGGACCTAGGTCTGCACACTCCCTATCATCCCCAGAGTAGTGGGAAGGTTGAGAGACTGAACTTCACCTTGAAAAATAAAATCCTCAAAGCATCAGAGGAGGTGTCCTTGCCCTGGCCAGAGATTTTACCAATAGCGCTGTACTCCGTAAGAAACACCCCAAGACAACCCACTGGTCTTTCTCCCTATGAAATACTCTTTGGGGGACCCCCGAGGGTGGGCGGGTACCATCCCCAACAGTTAAGTTTGGGAAATGATAGTCTTGTGAATTTTGTGATCTCTCTGTGTAAAGAATTGGAAGTAACACACGCTTTAGTCTCTTTTTCCATTCCAGATCCAAACTCTGATCCCGGTTGTCACTCTATTCAACCAGGAGACTACGTACTGGTGAAGAAACACGTGAGAGAATCCTTGGAGCCTAGATTTGACGGCCCATTCCAAGTCCTTTTGACCACTCCTACAGCGGTGAAAGTTGAAGGGAAGAGTACATGGATCCATGCATCGCATTGCAAAAAGGTCTCCTCCTATGTGGCCTGAATATCCTTTTGTGTGTTACCCTGACACAGTTACAGAATCCTCAAGTAGCGATCACCCAGGATAATGGGGTAACCACCTTTTGGTATAATTCTTCAAGTGCCCAAGTAGCCACATATACATTTGATTACTGTAGTATTGTCAGTTGTTATCATAGTTGGGCTTCACAGATGGGTAGGGCCCACCAGTTGAAGGGAGGGCAACAATATATCTGTGTGACTGGTGAAGGGTGGGATGAAGCTTGCAGCTCTTGGACAGCCGCAGGATGGAACACAGGGGATGACTGGGGATACAGACCTCAACCGGCACTGAACAGAAAAGATTCCAAACAAAGATCCCTTCTCACTAGAATGACTCTTACTAGGCAAAAAACTGGGAAAAATTGTGGTTATATAGGAGCTTGCAATCCATTGGTTCTCAATATCGAGTCACCCCAACCCGTAGATGCAGGAACCTATGTGATGGGTACATATACATATGGGGAATGTTATGGTTGTTCCCATCTTGGTAAATTCAAGCTAGAAGATATGGTGGGTTCTTCCAAGTGGGCGCGGCTCCAGAATAAGTCAAAACCCTCGGAGCCCAACCCTTTGGCTCCCAAAATCCAAACATTCAAACAGATGGTGGCCATGGCAAATCCCACTTTTAAGGACACCCTGGCAATGGAAACAGGGTATAATGAAATGAATGCCTGGGTGGAATGGCTAAAGTATACTGCCCAAAGCCAAAATAAAACTAATTGTTATGTATGTGCTAGTGCCAAGCCCCATCTGTGTACAGTACCCCTAACTATCCCTGTCAGTGCAGAAGAGTGTTTTATGAGTTTGTTTACTAACACCTCTACAAACCACAGTGCCTGTGAAGATTGGAAAGTTAAGTATCCCATAGTTACCAAGACCCCAAAACCAGGGGAAGGCACCACAATCTATCCAGGGAATTACACTTGTTACGAGTCCCCCTCAGGTAATAGATTTATAGGCAACTTTAGTGAAGGTTTTTGTGCCAATTTCAGTTCACTGGATGCGTCCAAAGTTCAGAATCAGGTCCAGTCCTTAGCAGACATCTATTGGATTTGTGGTGATGGTCAGCTGAGGAGCAGGTTAGAGAGTAACTGGACGGGTCAATGTACGCTCACCAAATTAATCATGCCTTTCCACATACTGTCCAATCCAGAGGACCTTGGTATCTTGGAAAGTAACTCACATAGCAGATACAAGAGGGAGGCCCCAGCTGGCAGTTTTGACCCACACATATACATAGATGCCATAGGTGTCCCAAGGGGGGTCCCCAATGAATTTAAAGGGCGTGACCAAGTGAAGCAGGGGGTTCTCTCATTTTTTATGCCCCATGTGGTCATTAATGAAAATGTTGACTGGATTAATTACCTGTTTTACAACCAACAGAGGTTTATTAATTACTCTAGGGACGCTCTCCAGGGTCTAGCCAACCAACTTGGTCCCACCTCTACCATGACGTTCCAGAATAGAATGGCTTTGGACATGATTTTAGCAGAAAAAGGAGGTGTTTGCAAAATGATTGGGGACAGTTGTTGCACATATATTCCAGACAATACTGGTCCCACTGGGAAGGTGACGATGGCCTTGACAAAATTGGATGATCTGTCCAAAGAGTGGAAGGAGAACTCTGGAGTGAAGGACCCATGGGACAGTTATTTTGGGTGGATGTCAGGATGGCAGAAGTGGTTGACTCAAGTAGGCACTGCCATAGTTATAGTTCTGATACTGATGGCAGTGATTCTCCTGTGTATTTTCCCTTGCATAAAAAAGATTATAACAAAGAGTATTGATAATGTAACTCCAACTTTTCCTTTGGTTAACAGTGAGACAACATGCATTAATGCCGAGACCCATATAGCCCCCCTGAGAACCATAATTCTTTACCAAGATTAGGATCCAGATGATTAAAAGGGAAAGAATAGGGGCCTGTCAGGGCTGGGAAAGCCCAACTACAAAGGGGGGTCACTCGCATAGGAGTGGCTCGTCTCAAACCTGGTGAAGCATCCACATCCCTTTTCCCGCCCGGCTTTGGCAGGCACAGGTGATTTCAGATTAGGGGAAGAAACAATGTGAAACAAACTCAGGGTCAGAGTGTAATAATGTTTTAGGGGGGATTGTGAGGGGAAACATATATTTTTCTAGTGCTTTTGTAATGAAGTTTGTGGTGCAAAAACATTATTACACATATAAGCTTAGCTGAACAGCACAGATACTCCAAGATGGCGCCTGCTTCCTGGACCACTCCCCACCATGTGCCAGCATGGACCTGTTGGAAACCATGACCATATCTGGTGTACCAATCAACTAGTGCACATCCTGAAGACTGCAAAGAAATAAAGGAACTTAGCCACACCCTGAAGCCAGTTTTGGTAAAAATCCATTTATTGCACAAAAAGGCCTCTCTTCTGGTCAGCATCACACTGAGAGGAACTCATATCAGTTCTGTGACGGTGTCATTTCTTCATGCCCGCAATCATGTCAATTTGGACAGCAGTAGTCACGCGGTGTATCCCTGAACCCCAACACCCCGTCCCAAAAAGGACGACCCCACCTTTCGGTGGCTACTCCCTGACACTAACTATGATATGAAAATATTAGGAAACAGAAAGAATACTGCATAATTAGGATAAACACCCAACACGTTTCCCCTTTATTGGAACGTTCTCAGTGAAGATTAAACATCCAATATATAAAAAATAAAAATTTATATATATATATATAAATAAACTAATATAATATTATGCAGCATAAAAATACTAAAATAATGGATATGATATCAACTGCTGAAGGTCGCTACAATCAGCGGATCCATGGAACAAATCTTATGGGCCCATATAGATGAACAAATGACTCATCAGTAAACAAGACTGTTTCATATTGAATCTTCATGTACGTGTGTGCCACTACAACCGTTTCTGCCAAAAGCACTGTAAGAGGTTGGCCGAATAGTAGGTTTCTGGACAACTGCAAGCCTCTGGACGTGATTACACCTTGTGGCTGGTGGGACTCCAGAGGCACCAGCAGCTTCAAATACCTGTGGTTGCTTCTTTGTAATGGTTTTTGGTCACGCTCTCTTAGAACTGGCAAATGTATCCGGCAGAGAAACCTTCCTTATTACGCACAAACTTGCCTGTGGCGTGGATAAACCACAAATCTCTGGCTAGTATTATGATCACGCTCAAGTTTTCCTGAAATATCAAAAGTGTCATCACCCCCTTTGTCCAAGGCATTGCACTGTTGACGCTTTTCTGCAGTAAGACAGATCATTTTTTCTTTTCCCATATTGGCTAAAACCTGTGGTCTGCTTAATAATGGGAACGTCAACACTGTTGTGAGGCCCAAAAACCATCCATGAGTTTTTCATTGAAAACAAAAACTTTATCTGTATGACCAATATCAGATTTGGCATAATAATTTCGACCAGGCGTGTAGTCCAAAAATGTGTTGTTAATAATTTCTCACATACGTACAGAACATGCTGCAAAGAGGTTTTCTCTGCTATGTCATGATATCCATACATGCTAATAGTTGGGGGTCGCAACTAGGAGCATTCCAAAGGGCAGTTGCTGGGGAAATTTTGCTGACAAGTTGAACATCAAAGACATCGCCACATTAAGCAAAGGCGCACAGAAACTAGAGTTGTCTATGCCCTGTCACCGCCCCTCACACTCGCTAAAATAATTAAGCCCAGTCCACCTACAACAACAAGAAGAGAATAAAAGGAGTACAGAACCCATATCACACAAACAGGGACAGCCTACGCACGGTAGAATGTTTACATGGATGATAAGCTAACCCCAGTTAGGAGGGTAAGGCATACACCAGCTATATTGGGAGTTATAGGGGGGGGGGGGGGGGGGGGGGGGGTGTAAGTGTAAAACAGAAAGTGAAGCTCACAAATAACTAAACTTGGGAGAGGAATTCCCCTTGCAAGCAGCAACCATTGCTGGACTGACATGGCCCTGAGACTTCATGGTAATTCATCTTGGTTGAGAACTTTCTCTGGCCTCATGCTCAAATCCGGGTATTGGCCTACTGGCATTACCCAACATTTTACGCAACGGTCATGTTATGTTTGAGAATACAGATCTTATGCCACAACAGACAGAACTACAGAGACATGAGTTTTTTGTAATGCAGTGATGGACTGGAAGAAGAGTGACGGGAAGAATCAAACTTCTGTTCTGGTGTTGACAAGCGTGCATAGGTGATGATTTTGTAACTAAGAGAAATGCACCTCCCATCTTTTAGAAGACAATCATTATTTAACTGAGCCGCTAGCAATAAGCCAGTCAATTCCACTTCATCCACTGTCCTTTCATTTTCACAACAATAACAGATACCTCACGATGACAATGCTAGTTTCCAAATCTCCAACCCAAAATTGTAGGAATTAACTATGCAGATTGCTATCCAGAGCCTAGAGACTGGGTTGAAACTCCTTAGAAAGTCATAAATGACTAATCTCCAGTTATACAGTAATAATCTCCCCAATTATTGTGGCATACCCAGGCAGCTGTCCTGTTCAGTGTCACGTAAAAGCCGGGTAACACACCATGTGGAAAGGTTGTAGATACTGGTAAAAACTAAGGGGGACATCTATGAAAACTGTCTTGGTCTAAAGACTTTCATTGGTTTGCTTATAGCAACCAATCAGAACTTCTTTTCAATTTTTTTCAGATTATCTATATAAATGAAAGGGTAGCTCTGATTGGTTGATATTGCCACTATAACGAAAGTCTTGACCTTAGACAGTTTTCATGCATGAGGCCATAACTTTTCTTTAATATATTCCTCACCTCATTCCCAATAGTGCCATCGCTAGGAAAGTATGCCATTCGGGGTTGTATACCTGCCTCAGTTGGCCGGAAAAGGCACAGAGAAACAACATAGGACAAGAGCATTTAGTGTAAAGGATTTTGGCTCAGCAGCTGCTGAGATTGCTCGGAGAACACACTCCCTTCTTGGAGTCCAACAAGCCGACTGCTGGAAGAGCGGCCTCCTCCGAGCAGCCGGCTCAGAATTTAATAGATAACAGTTTGTTGTACCCAAAACCAGCCTGTGCCCCAGTCGCACTCACCCCCAGCATGGTGGAACACTCAGCCATGTATTCACCTATCTGGAAAACCAGAGTCCTGTTCCCCTTATTTGGGGACTCTGCATTAGTCCCCGGAGTCGATTGCTAAGCTCTTATCAGTCGACTTGAGGCCTTAACAACCGATATAACGACTATTAGCGACTTCACAATGCAGTAAGTTATATGCCCCCCAGAGTAGGTAATATAGTCCACCAGTCAGTTATATGACCCCAGTAGGTTGATATATTGGGGGACATGTCTGAAAACTGTCTAGATCTAAGACTTTTCTTTGTTTCCCATAGCAACCAATCAGGGTTCCCCTTTCATTTCAATTAGAGCTCTGAAAAAATGAAACGGTCTCCCTGATTGGTTGCTATGTCAACAAGAAAATCTTTAGATCAAACAGTTTTTCAGACATGTCGCCCCCATCGTTTATATGTCCCCCATAGTAGGTGTTGTAGGTTAATAAGTCCTCCAAATAGAATATAGGATGGGTATAAAGTTCCGCCAGTAGTTATATAGGCAGGTTATAAGGTACCCCAGTGGCTAGTACAGGAGCTATAGTCCCTGAGAAAAGTTACAAAAAACAGAAAGGTTAAAGGTCCCCAAGCGGTATATAGCAGTGATTCTGGGTCCCCCCATTAGCTATATAGGCAGGTTTTATATTCCCCTGTGGGAACATTGGCAGGTTATATGTTTCCCAGCACATATCATGTATATATGTAACTTATAGGTCACCCAGCACGTATATAGGTAGCATATATTAGATAATAGATTTGCACAGTACATATATATGTAACTTAATAGTTGCCCCCCCTTGCCCCCAACAAATTGTATATGTATTTTATAGATTTCCCCTTGCACATATATATGTACTTAAAGGTTCCCCTGCACAAGTATCTGAGCTTATAGTTTCCCCTGCACATGTATAATGTAGCTATAGCTTCCCCCTGCACATGTATACGGTAGCATTTAGGTCCCCTTGCACATTTATAGGTAGAATATAATTTCCCCTTCACATGTATACGGTAGCTTATCAGTCCCAGCACTTTATAGCTAATTAAAAATAAAATACATACAGTACTCACCCTTCCACGCTCCCCTTAGCTGGTCCCTGGTCTTCCTTCACAGGCGCGTGACGAACCCAAGGCCATGCAGGCAGCATGATGACAATCGCACCTCCTGTGCTGTGTACTCCGGTGAGCCTGCTTGTGGCTCACCAGAGTACTCTGGCGAGCGAGAGCCTACCGCTCTCTGCTCCTATAAATTGTGTAACTGATGTGCGTCCGTAGGACCCCTAACAAACGGCGCAGCGCGGTTGGCGGCGTGCCGGGGATACACATGGTGCGTACTCTCTGTCTCCATAAACTTCTTGCTTTGTGCAGCCCTCTGCATTGAAGTCAATGAAGTTACACACATAGCGGGAACACACTCACTGATTAGGTGAAGTCCGGTCTCTTGACTTTGTGAATTTGTGAATTGGCCCCCAACAAAATGATTGAAACCAAAGAACGCGAAATAAACACACAAATACACTGTAATCAGGTGTCAATGACCAAAGTTTATTTTAAAAGTCACATGACCACCGGAAAAAAATGGAAAAACCCTCCGACACGAAAGTCCACCCTCCAGCACTCAGGAGAGGAAAAAACCCCCTGGGGGGAAACCTCTAGGGAACCATGGCTGAAGGGTTCCTTCCCTGGGCTTAGAGGTTTAATGCCAATATACAATTTCAATACAGTTTTTGCAATATATACAGTTTAATCACATTTACCAGAGAACAACATAATCAAACAAGACACTAAATATAATAAACCCCTGCATGATAGATCTGGCTGCGATTCTGACAACCCCATTTATGCTATGCTTTTCTTAAATAATTGGAGAGCTGCGTCTTATGTAAGCAGTTTCTCCACTCTGGTTAATGAAGGGGATTCCATTAACCCCCACCCATCTTCCTCAAACACAACAAATGGTTGTCCTAATCCAGATAACCCATTTTTTCCCTGCTAGAACCTCCTAAATTCCATCACGGCGGCCGAGTGTAGGGTAGTCAAGCTCAATGTCTTCAGCGCATCGAAATGGCTCTGATTTGGCAGTGCGCCTCCTTTATGAATCTTCTTTATGACATAACAGGCCTCACTCATTATGAAGTCACCCACAGTGTCCTTGATTGTATAACCCTTTTCATGCCAGGCAAGCTCCTTCAATACATAGGCTATTAAACTGAACATGATGCAATATATAGAGTACTCATAAGACACCCCAGTGCAAAAAGGGGTAAAGTTCACCCCCGGTGTTTTTTCTTTTAATGCAATAAACTTTTTAGCCAAATTTGGGCTTATGGGTCCTTTTCCCAAAGAAAAATTTTTAACAGAAAACCTCTTTGGAAAAAACATCCTTTCCCAAATTTTTAATCAAATAATTTTGTTTCTTGCTGATCAATGGGGGCAAAGACAGTCAAAATAATTTTTGAAACCACTACCATTACATAATAAAACAAGTTTTTTTGGGAAAAACCCCCCAATAAAAACTTTGTTTTCAAAAGCACTAAAAAATTTATTCTGCACCTTTGAAAAAATCTCAAAGTTGTAAAAACGAAAATGATCATTCGGAATTTTCACATAAGAGAATTTTTACTGAAAGAAAAGCTACTTCAACAAAAAAGGGTAACAGCCAAAAATACATGATAACAGGGACCCCTTCTGAACACCCAAAATTCTTGCACCCACTAAACTTGGAATGTTAAGAGTCTCTGATTACTTTCTTTGCGGGAACAAAACTCCCCCAAGCTCTTTGGGGATGAAAACCTCCAAACCCCCATAATCTTTTCATCAGGAAAAATGCTAAGGGCCGATTGATTGAGGCTAAGGGACGGTGGCCCCACCATATTTTTTCCCTTTTATCCCAATTTCAGCCAATGGCTCAGCGATTTTTTGCAGCAGACATGGTGATTGTCAGAAAACCTCTGCACAGAAATTGGGTTTTCTTTTTTCACCATGAAAAATGTAACATCAAAAACCCATAACTTTAAGAGTTCATTTTTCCCATCTAAAGGGGCTTTCCACCTCTATCCATGCTTCCGCCCAAAAAAGACTTTTGCCACCACTTTTGACAGCACCTGTTGGGGGGTAAACCATCCACCCTCCCCAAAAGGGCCTCCAAATTTCATGGGACTCATAGTAAAACCCAAATAATCAGCAAAAAAACTTTTATTTTATATAATTAAACTAAAATTTTTTTGATTCATAAAACATAGGAAAAAACAAATTGCTCCTAAAAAATCCAAACATATATTTAAACTATCAAAAAAAAAAAACAATAAGGGAGGGGACTTAACTTTCATACAAACCTACCATCCCCCATTAGCCCACCTAAAAAGTGGGGAACCCGCCCCCAAAAAGGCGCCCCACCTTTCGGTGGCTACTCCCTGACACTAACTATGATATGAAAATATTAGGAAACAGAAAGAATACTGCATAATTAGGAAAAACACCCACCTTTCCCTTTTTGATCGGGTTTTTTTCTAAAAAAACTCCAAAAAAAAATAAAATATATAAAAAAAAAATAAAAAATAAGAAAATTTAAAAAAGGGTATTTCAACTCAAAAAAGGGCCTACAACACGACCATGGAACAAATCTTGGGCCCCTAAAGAACAATAACTCATCATAAAAAAGACGTTTCATATGAAACTTCATTTCGGTGGGGCCCCCAACCTTTTTTGCCTGAAAGCCTGGGGAAAGGGCCGAATAGAGGGCTATTGCAACGGGAAGCCTCGGACGTACACACCCGGTTGGTGGGGGGCCAGACACCACGTTCAATACGTGTTGCTGCAAGGTTTTTGGGGCACGATCCCTTTCGCAAAATTTCCGCACAAACCCTTATTATCTCACAACCCCTGGCGGGATTTAAAACCACAAATCTCGGCAGTATTATGACACGCCAAGTTTTTCCTGAAATATCTAAAGTGTTTCCCCTTTAAC